>CAUYON010133456.1:0-86061 GCA_963573935.1 Arctocebus calabarensis
GTGCCTATAGTCCCAGCTACTAGGGAGGCGGAGGCAAGAGACTCGCTTGAGCCCAGGAATTGGAGGTTGCTGTGAGCTGTGATGCCACAGCACTCTACCCAGGGTGACAGCTTGAGGCTCTGTCTCAAAAAAAAAAAAAAACAACTTATTAAATCACTTTAAATATACAGATGTATTCATTCAGCTGTAGAGCAGCAAAAGAAAATGGAAATAACTTAAATGTTATACAATACAGGTTTGATTTTTTTATATATATTCATTCAATAGAATCTTATGTAATCACTAAAAAGACTATTTTAGATAAATTTATAGGGATAGGTCTCACTTTTTTTTTTTTTTTTTTTTTTTTGCGATAGAGTCTTACTTTGTCACCCTGGGTAGAGTGCTCTGGTGTCATAGCTCACAGCAACCTCAAACTCTTGGGCTCAAGCAATTCTCTTGTCTCGGCCTCCTGAGTAGCTCAGGCTATAGGCGCCCCCACAACACCCAGCTGTTTCTAGAGACGGGGTCTCACTCTTGCTCAGGCTGGCCTTGAACTCCCGAACTCAGGCAATACACTCCCCCTAGGTCTCCCAGAGTGCTAGGACTACAGGTGTGAGCCACTGTGCCTGACTGACAGTTTTCACTTTAAATCTATCTTCTCAAAGAAGCTTTTGTTTGTTGGCTCTTCCATCCTTCTTTTTTTTATACCTTGCATATGCTAACCTATATATATTTTAAGTATATATACTACCAATATGAATAATGTATGTCTACTTGGTCGAGTGACTATATCCTTTGCCTGGTATACTGCCTTATCCACAGTGGACATGGAGAAATTTTTGCAATGAATGAATGAAAGATCATGGAGAGTATAGAGTGATGTTACATAGAAAAATCAGGACACTTAAAACATGGTGGGATTCCATTCATAAAAATTACGTGTAATATCATAGTACAGTTCTATAAATATAAACATAAAACAGTACAATTTCACATTTGTTGTTATGTACATATGGATGCACAGGAAAAGAAGATTGGTAGGAAATAAAGCAAACCATTAACAGTTACCCTGTGCTGTGGATCATGTATAATTTTGAAGAGACAGTCTTGAAATACAAACGAGTAAAGTAAATAACTAGGAGATTATGTCACCTCACTAATGTATTTTACCCTTCTAGCGTTAAAGGTGGTCACCTCACCTAAAATGATGTATTACAATACCATGGCCTTTTCTCCTCTTGAGTAAAGAGTTCTGTATTTCTATAGTGTGACAGGTTTTATATCTACTTTAGCATTAAATTATGATCTGAGAGTTGCACTTTTAAGAAACTGGTTTTAATTTCCCATCAGTTGAATTTAAAGGGTAGTGAAAGTATATTAGATCTGGTACAAGTGTCTAATTATAATTATTGACACATTTTCAAATGCTCTCAAGTGTGATGCATTGTCCATGATTTTGACAGCTGTGACTACATTAAATCTGCTGGAGTACTCTCTTCACAAAGGTTTGTTTAAACTTAGAATTGTCAGAAGGATTCTTCATAACATAGATGAACACAGATTTAGAGGTGAAATGGTAGTTCGTTTCTCACTGTGCTTGTTGAGTTTGGGTCTGTTAAATGTTAAACAGAAGATTTTCTAGATTTAGTTTTCATGTCAAAAAAACAGAATTTTATTTTCTTCTACAGTGTAAAAAAAAAAAAGCATGGTGCTGTTCTTTTGCGGTTTGACTCTGCAATGTTAGTGTAGATTCTCCTTATTTTTCTAGCTGAAGGTCTCCAACCACATAACTTCAAACTGACAGACTTGATGTTGTCTGTCAGCCTTATTTTCTAAACATCTCCCTCAAAGTTTATGGATTATCTCCTTTTTGTGGCTTTCCTTCTGTACAGATTTATTGAGTAGCTATTATGTGCCGGGCACTGACTATATAGACAGAAAGACTGTTGGAGACCTCAGCTTGGCAGAGGCAGAAAAATAAATGGCCAACATACAATAACAGGAAATACCAGACTGGAGCTCTGAACTTGTAGCAGAGATGAGCAGTTCTGTTTGAGAAGGCATGAAATGTCCTCTTCTCAAGGACATGAAGTTCTTGAGTATCTTGAAAGTTGAGCAGACATTTACAGGTGAGAAAAAGGTCTTCTGGGCAGGGAGGCTTACAGTAATGACAGCATACCTTAAAATTGAATTTGACCAGGCTCGGTGCCTGTGGCTCAACGGGCTAAGGCGCCAGTCACGTACATCTTAGCTGGCAGGTTCGGATCCAACCTCGGCCCTCCAAAATTGAATTTGATCAGAACCTTCCTATTCAAAGTGTGTCACCCCCCCAAAAAGGAAGAAAGAAATGTAGTCTCAGGCTGACTGAATCAGAATCAGCTTTGCAACAGTATCTCCAGGTGATTTGGATGTTTCTAAAAGTTTCTGAAACGTTGGACTCCTGTGCAGGAAGGAATAAAAAAGGGGTGAGCTGAGAACAGGGTTAAATAACGGAGAAGTAGCATTATCAGATGTATGTTTTCTGAAAATTGTCTGGAAGTACATATAGGGCTTCCAGAATGTTTTTCTTTCTTTCTTTCTTTTTTTTTTTGAGACAAGAATATCACCATGTCACCCTCAGTAGAGTGCAGTGGTATCACAGCTCACAGCAGCCTGAAACTCTAAGGCTTAAGTGATTCTCTTGCCTCTGCCTCCCCAGTAACTGGGACTACAGGCGCCCGCCTCCACGCCTGGCTAGTTTTTTGTTGTAGTTGTTTAGCTGGCCTGGGCCGGGCATGTTGCATGTGGCTGGCGCCGTAACCACTGTGCTATGGGCTCCGAGCCAGAATGTTTTTCTTGAACCCTTAATTGTACATACCCGATTGTAGTACATGTCCCACCCTTTGGGGGACAAGCAGGGGAGCAGCATTCTAGAGCTCGCTGTGGGCCAGGGCGGCTGGAGAGGATGTTGGAGACTTCAGTGCTGTCAGGGAGGCTGAGCCGATGAGCTGTGGTGAGGTGACTGATGTGATCTGTAGGGTGTGATCAGGAAAGGAAAGGAGACTCTCATGATTGCAGGCTACCCGGGGGGCAGGTGCTAGGTGGTGATCACTGAACAGAATAGCAGCAGAGTGGGCAATGCTGGAAATGCTGGAAAATACTGCCTCATGACTTTCCAGAGGGGAGATCAGGTAGAAGTGTCCAATGGGTGGTCAGAAGAATGGGAACTAATAGCTTGAGAGGAAAGGGCTGGGCTGGAGGCAGATGCCAGCTTCTCCCTTCTGGTTCAGGAGGTGGACAGTTCAAGGGGGGATCAGAATCTTCTGGAGGAAGCGGGAAGGTCGATCTGCCCCTTCAGTCCAAGGAGTGAGTGCGTGGGGAGGATCCTGAAAGAAGGGTAGGGACAGCCTGGGAGGGAGGAGGACACAAAAAGAGGCTGCTGTCACTGCAGATGAAAAAGAGGCTGCTGTCACTGCAGGACTCCCCCAGGTACTCCCGGGAAGCAAACCGGAGGAGAGCTCAGGTGGCAGCTTGTGTTGGTCATTTAGTCGTCTTTAGAACGTTCGTGTAAGTTTAGCACGAGGGAGGAAACTGGCCTGTAGTGGGTTGAGCAGGAGGAGATGGCTAGTGCAAGTGACTTTTTCTAGAGTTTTTAACTGAAGAAAAAGTCTGGCATAGAAACGGGATCTTAGGGAATAAATCTGGGTTTGTTTGGGGAGTAGTCATCTTCTGGGTTACTCATGGAAGTTATGTCAACAAGGAAAGAAAAACTGAAAAGGAATATTCAGATATTCGCAGAAGAAGTGCCAGAGACCTTTGGGCTCTCTGGAATCCCTTTATTTTCAAATCACATTCCCTCAGCTTTTCTCTCCTCCTTCCCTGAAGCTTCCCTTGTTATTCCCTGGACAGCACAATCTCAGTTTCTGAATTTAGATATGTATAGGTATCGTAAAGGACTTTTTAGTGGTGATGATAAGACAGCATGTGCTTGAGTGGTCAATTTCTGTTCCTTCCTAGCACACATTTGTGGAGGGTTTTGTTGTTTACTAAAGCAACAATACAACTTATGAGACCTTAACGACTTCAGGCAGGAGTCAGGACAGAGAATAGTATCACTTTATTTTATTGGGGAAGAGAGAAATCTTTGAAGTTTAAATATATTAAGGAGAACTTGAAGATAATTAATAATTTAGCAATGGATCCACGATGGCCTCCTGGCCTCCTGGCACAGTATTTCTTCCATTATATTGAGGAGGAGGGTGACTTCATTTTTTCTTACAGTTTCTAAGTTCCTTGAGGGCAGAAACCATGTTGAAACTTTGGGTGGTAGTGGGTGGGAGGGTTCTTTTCCCAGTTCCCTTGCACAAAAGGCTTCACATTAATCTTGACTTTACCATTGATTGATCCCAGAAACACACTAACAGAATTGAAAGAAAGTGGTATAAATCACATCACTTTCAACTTGTGTCTTCCTACTGGACCATGTAATTATGTTGAGACTAGCCTAATAGTATTGTCTGGGATGTTTTGTAAATATTTAAAAATGCAGTGTTTGCCACCTTATTTCAGCATTTTAAGAAATGTTTAATACCAGAAATTAACTATAGTGAAAGGGGCCCGAGCCTCTCTGGACTTCAGAGAGGCCCTTTCTTCTGTGTATGTTTGTGGAGATATACACACATGTATTATATTTATATAATATTTATATTTTAGATGTGTGTCAATATATCTGATCAGCCCCTCTCACAAAGCTGAAGTCCAGTAAAGCTGGTCTTGTTTTGTAACCACTAAGCAGCGCACAATGGACACTCAACCAACACTTGCAATTTTGAATCCAGGGAGGTGTCATTTTGTGTTATACATTCTCAATTTTATCTGTCAATATTTAAATTTTTGAAATTATCCGAGTCATTAAAGATACAGTGTTAGTTAGGATTTGGGGAAGGAGAATGATGAAAGAGAATACAGAAATGGGATGAGCAAGTTTTAGGACAAGGGATGCGAGGTTTTAAGTGAGTGGTGAGTAGTTGAAAGCAGGAAGGAGTTACTCAGGGGAGAGTGGAAATATATGGAGGCACTTTTAAAAGAGCACACCAAAGGGATTCAGGGATGGGAGTAATTCAAATCTGAAGATATCTTAGGGGAAAACTGAAGGCTTTTTTTTTCAACCTTAATTATAACCATATGACAAAAGCACATGATTGCACTTTTATTCTACATCTAGTAAGGGCTGGTAGGGTATAATCTCTTTTATAGATTCATGTCAAAGAATCTGTATGTTGGACTATATTGAAATTTATTTTTTAGGATGTCATAGATTGAGGAACAGAAATAAACATATGACTCCTGGCCTGCCTTGGTGGCTCATGCCTGAATTCCCAGCACTTTGGGAAGATAGCTTGTACCTATGTGTTTAAAATGTAGTTTAGGCAACATAGTGAGACCCCCATCTCTATTAAAAGAAGAAAGAAAGAAAGAAAGAAAGACAGGCATGGTGGTGTTCACCTGTAGTCCTAGCTACTTGAGAGGCTGTAACAGGAGGATCACTGAGGCTGTGAGCAGTGAGCTATGATCATACTCCTGCACTCCAGCCTGGGCAACAGAGCAAGACCCTGTCTCACCAAACAACAAGAAAAAAAATACCCGACTCCTTTTCTTGTATTTACATTAAAATTTCAAGCTGCTGGTTCATAATGAATTCAGCAAGGAACTTTTTAATCATTGAAGAGATTTAGGATGATGAATTAATGTTTGGTCATCAGAAAATGTAGCATGAGGAACGTGTTTCTCTTGGGAGGAAAAAAAGGCAAAATATGAGTCAGACGCAACATAAAGTCATTTCCCTATACTTGATTCAGCCACCCTCGCTGCAGGACCAGCAACCTTGTAAGTATAATTCAGACATTAATGACCACTGACATTTGTAGCTGACGCAGTTTATAAGACTCTTCCTTCAAGACCCCCACAGTTGCTCTGACTCTTGCATATAAGGTTGGCTCTTCCGATGAAAGGGAGCACAGGTGAGTTGTTCTTCCAGGAAGGTGCCTTGATTGATTTAAAACCTAAAAGTACCATCTGTGAGTCTGAATGGGGCAGAATTTTCTTTTGTGAGAATCCATCAGGGAGGCCATCATTGGCATTTATGGAAAATGCTAAAAGGTGGTAAACTAACCTGTAACATTGGGAGAGTGTAAAGTTTGTGTTATGGATAAAGACAGACACTCTTCTGTGCATTTTGGATTCGCCACTCCTGTGGCAGAGCACCATCACTCTCTATCTTTGCTGTTGGTGTTTCAGAGATTCTTATGTTGTGTTCCATTTTGCTTGGGATTGAGGTAATCACCAAATTTTTGTGCAAATCAAGGGGAAAGAGATAATTAACCAGAAATATGTCTATAGGATAATGGGTATGAAATGTTAGGAATAACAAAATTATAATTATAATTAAAAAAGTGCTCTTTTAGGGTCTATTTGATTCCTACTTTATCTGTTCAATTTTCCTTTTTTTTTTTTTTTTTTTTGAAACAGAGCCTAAAGCTGTCACCCTCACAGCAATCTCCAATTCCTGGGCTCAAGCGAGTCTCTTGCCTCCGCCTCCTTAGTAGCTGGGACTACAGGCGCCCACCACAATGCCCGGCCATTTTTTGGTTGCAGCTGTCATTGTTGTTTGGCGGACCGGGGCTGGATTCGAACTCGCCAACTCAGGTGTACGTGACTGGCGCCTTAGCCCATTGAGCCACAGGCACCGAGCCACAATTTTCCTTATTTTTTGAATACCGATTATGTATTGGGCTCCGTGCTGATGGCTTGGGGCCCAAAGTTGTTACTCCTGGCTTTGGGAGAGCTCATGGCTGAGTAAGGGCAGCATGTGAATCAGAATCAGGAGTTATATACAGCTTGGCAAATGCACAAGGTGTGCAGAGCATGTAGCCGTGATCCAGAGGGGGACCACCTATCCTCTTTTGGGGGAGAAGACTGTAGGGCAGGTTCTAATCCTGGTATTAGAAGATATTAAGTGCATACTTAAGAATAAGTGGAAGTTAGCTTGGCAATTTAGAGGCAGAGAATTTTAGGACAGGGAACATTCACTGTAAAGGTAGAAGGCATAAAGAGGAACATGGTCGGCTGGGCGCGGTGGCTCACACCTGTAATCCTAGCCCTTTGGGAGGCTGAGGTGGGAGAATTGCTTGAATTCAAGAGTTAGAAACTACCCTGAGCAAGAGTGAGACCTCCATCTCTACTAAAAAAAAAAAAAAAGAAAAATTAGCTGGTGGTGGCAGGTGCCTGTACTCTGAGCTGCTCAGGAGACTGAGGCAGGAGCAGCCCTTGAACCCAGGAGTTTGAGGGTGCTGTGAGCTAGACTGAGGCCAGGGCTCTCTAGCCTGGGGCCACAGAAGGAGACTGTTTTAAAAAACAAAAGAGAAAAGAGTGTGGCGTACGCTGGAAACCCAGGTTGCTTAGTTGAACTGTAGCTTAGGTACTAGTAGGCATTGATGTGACAAAAGGTGGGAGAGGTGGGTGATTTCTATGCTGTGAAGACTACGTACTGTGTGCTGAATAATTCAGGTCTTATTCCTAGACTGTACTAGCTGTTGGGGAATTTTATGCAGGAAAGGGATCTGATTAGATTTAGATTTTGTAATAGCATTGGCAGCAGTTTTTTTGTTGTTGAGACAGAGTCTCACTTTGTTGCCCTTGGTAGAGTGCTGCAGCATCATAGCTGACAGCAACCTCCAACTCTTTGACCGAAGTGATTCTATAGCCTCAGCCTCCCAAGTAACCGAGACTACAGGTTCCCGCCACAATGCCTGGCTACTTTTAGAGAGAAGGTCTTGTTCTTGCTCAGGCTGGTCTTAAACCGTGAGCTCAGACAGTCCACCCGCCTCTGCCTCCCCGAGTGCTAGGATTATAGATGTGAGCCACAGCACCTGTCTGGCAGCAGTTTTAAGGATGATGTTTGAAATTATGTCTATCCATCTATGCTGTGGACTGAATTGTGTCCCTCTCCACTCATGTGTCCCTCTCCACTCATGTTAGAACTTAGAATTCAAGTTCTAACCCCACTGTGAGGGTATTCCGAGATGGGGCCTTTGGGTGGTAATTAAGTTTAGATGAAGTCATGAGGGTAGGGCCCTCCTGATGAGATTAGTGCCTTTATGGGAAGAAACAGCAGAGAATTTCATTTCTTTCTCTCTACCCTGTGAGGACACAGGAGAAGGCTGCCCTCTATAAGCTGGAAGAGAGACTTCACCAGAACCTGACCATGCTGGCTTCCTGATCTCAGACTTCCAGCCTCTAGCACTGTGAGAAAATAAATTTCTGTTATTTAAGCCATGCAGTGTAGGGTGTTTTGTTATGGCAGCTGAGCAGACCAATGCAATCTATTTATTATTTGGGTAATTGTGAAACTAGGAACAGAAATGATGTTATACTGTTCTATTCTGTTTTTAAAATAGTTGACCATGGAATGATTTATTTTAATTTAAAATCTAGTTTTAGTACACATATATGCCGCCAAAGTGAGCACAAAAAAATCTAGTTTTGAGGTGTAACTGTTAGGATATCACTAGCTAAGGTATAAGTTTTATTGGAGAACTTTCTCCCTCCAACAACTCAACATATTACCTTTTATTAAAGTAATCCACTAATGCCATTTAATGTAGAAGGCTGGATCTTTTTATTGTCTTTCATGCAGCAGGTTGCTATAGCTCAATTATCAGTACCTGATACCTAATGCCTGAGGGTTAAATCTGTTACACAGTCCTCTGCTGCTTCTAATTTTGCTACTGTGACATTTATACTGTTTTAAAGGAAGCTTCCGTGTACAGTTGTAGGAATTCCATGAGAACTGATATCCTTCAGAGGATCGTGGTACTAGGGCAGATTGTGGCGTTTGTGGTAAAATTGTCATCATGTTTCAATAACTGTTTAGAAGGGAATATTTTTAAATAGTTTTATTTGTACATGTGAAAATGTGTCTTAGATATCTTATCCAGCACTTACTTTGTGCTTAATATTTTGAGATTGAATCTAGGCTTCCTTCTCTGTTTCCAAGGTCCTGCTCTTAATTTTCCCTTAACTCCCTTGAATGGGTCATCCTTTTGGCTTTTTCCCTTGGGCTTAGACAGAGGCTTAAGTCTTCCCTATTATTAAAAAAAAAGTGCTTTAACCCTTGTACCTTTCATAAGCCATTTCCTTAGGAAGCATTTCAAAAAGAGTCCACATTCATTACTGCTGCCTCTTCAACCTCTGGTCTTCTTCAGAACCCAACATTCTTTATCTCCTAGTAATATTCTTCTGAAGTTGCTCCTGTATGTTCAATGCTTCTGAAGTGCCTACAGAATTCGAGGACTGGATGGACTTGCCTGTGTGCGTCTGTCTCAGTGGTGTTCATGAGTTACCCAGGGGACTCTCCTTAGGGTCACAAGATTGGGAGAAGGTATTCAGTCCATCCATCAAGTGTCGGCAGTTACTCTAAGTGCACCCGCAGCCCTCCCTGAAATTCTGCAAAGCTGGGGGTAGCGGTGTCTATGGAGAGTCCACTCTGCCCTTGGTTGACTCTGGTCAGAAGGTCTTTTTGGGGGGTCTGTAGTAAATGTAGCTTCCGTTTATCCTTTGGTTATTGATCTTCTCTTTTCAGCTATACAGAGTAGAGTGTCATGGTATTTTATGTAATTGGAGCTGTCACCTTCACCTCTCTTACTCTTTCTGAGCAGAGTATCTCCAGGGCTCCTCAGTGGTAATCACCATCTTGCTCACCCTGTTGTCCACCCTTCTGTTTGATTGAAAGTCTTTAAAAATCAATATCCAGAGTTGATTGCAATATTCTTGACTGGGTTTTCTCTTCTCTCAGATGTTTTTTTACTTCCCTGCTTGTATATGCAGCCAGTGCTGCTGTGTTTCACGTAGCGTGTGGTCCTGCTTGCAGAGCTGATCGCAACAGAAACCCCAGTAGATGCTGCTGCTGAGTCCAGTTTCCCTCACCTTCTGTGTCTGCTTGTACCTTTGTCTGTCATTCCCTTTGCTGCATGAAGAGCCTTAAATTTGCCTTGATTAAATTTCATTCCGTCATTTTAGGGAAGATGTGAGTTTTTCCTAAACAGCACACTGTGAATGTAGTAATTTTTTTTTTTTTTTTGAGACCGAGTCTCACTCTATCACCGTGGGTAGGACACCGTGGAGTCATACGTCACAGCAACCTCATACTCCTGGACTCAGGCGATCCTCTTGCCTCAGCTTCCTAAATACCTGGGACTTCACGTGCCTGCCATAATGCCTGGCAGATTGTTCTATTTTCAGTAGAGATGAAGTCTCACTCTTGCTTAGGCTGGTCTGGAACTTTGAGCTTAAGCAATTCCCCCACTTCCCTGAATGCTAGGATTACAGGTGTGAGCCACCATGCTGGCCTTGAATGTAGTAACTTAATAGATACATTTGTTTAACTTTTTATTCATTTTGATCACAAATACATCATAAGAAATTTTTTTTCAAATGCTTTGTTAAAATCTAGAGGTGTATTGTTCCCTTGAACTGCTGACTTAGGACATTCATTTTATTTTATTTTTTTAAGAGACAGGGTCTTGGCCTGTCACCAAGGATGGAGTATAATGGTATGATCACAGCTCACTGCAACTTTGAACTTCTGGCCTCCTGAGTATCTGGGACTACAGGTGTGCCTAACCATACCAGGCAAATTTTTAAGTTAAAAAAATTGTTTTTGTAGAGATGGGGTCTTGCCTTGTTGCCCAGGCTGGTCTCAAACACCTCCCACCTCAACCTCCCTAAATGCTGAGATTATAGGGATGAATCACACCACCTAGCCAGGAATCCTAAAGAAAAAGGAAACTGGGTTAATCTTATATGACTTGCTCTTACAAGTGAGGTTCCCAGGAATTAACACTTTCTAGATGTTTTAAATCCATCCTCAAATTTTGCCTGGGACTTTGGTCTGTATCTTTATAGTCTGTTGGTGTTTTTCCCTCATTTTAATTTTCTGAAGCATCTAGTGATCATTTGATCCATTCTGATGTGGTTCTTTGCTGACTTCCTTTTCATAGAACTTTGAATTTTCTGGCATTGCTTTTCCTCTCCCAAATTCTGTCTTCTAAGATTCTCTATATCTGCATCGTCTGATAAGGTAGCCACTAGCCACAAACAACATAGATGTTACTGGCTCTAAGGAATCTATTGCCTTCAAGTTGAAAGCCAGAGCAGGAAACGCTGACACACGTAGTAGAAGGTTAAGGTCGACTATTCCGGGAATCAAGAGAGGAGCATGAAAGAGAAATGGTCACAGTTTAACCAGTTGGACTTGCTTATTGCCATTGCCAGATTATCCATGTATGTTCGAGGCCCTGTATGCTGCTAAGAATGAACCATTCTTGCAAATAGAGTAAATATTAATACATTTATGTATAGAGTATTTTTTTTTTTTTTTTAATAAAATCCTATGAGTAGGCTCAGCACCCAGAGAACAGTGGTTATGGCACCAGCCACATACACTGAGGGTGGTGGGTTTAAAGCCAGCCCTGGCCAGCTAAACAACTGCAACGCAAAAATAGCCGGGCATTGTGGCAGGTGCCTGTAGTCCCAGCTACTTGGAAGGCTGAGGCAAGAGAATCTCTTAAGCCCAAGAGTTTGAGGTTGCTGTGAGCTGTGATGTCACAGTGCTCTACTGAGGGTGACATAGAAAGACTCTGTCTCAAAAAAAGGAAAATAAATCCTATCAGTAGTGTGCCAGGAGATAATGAGTTTGAGAAGCAAAATAAGTCCTTAAATTGGTAATTTTGACACATGAGTCTGTGTAGTGTCCCTAAACTTGCTAAGTTATTCGAATATTATCTGAATGATTGTAGACAGTTTTCAGTGTTTGAATATTTTCTTTAAGCTATAGTGTTTGTAAAATACTACTAAACTTATTATTTCTGGGTTTTTTTTTTTTTTTTCATTTTTTTTGAGACAGTCTTATTGTGTCACCCTCGGTAGAGTGCTGTGGTGTCACATCTCACAGCAACCTCAAACTCTTGGGCTTAAGAGATTCTCTTGCCTAAGCCTTCCAAGTAGCTGGGACTACAGGCACCTGCCACAACACCTGGCTATTTTTTGTTGTAGTTGTCATTGTTGGTTTTAGCTGGCCTGGACTGGGGTTCCAACTCCCCAACTTCGGTGTATGTGGCTGGCCCCAAACTACTGTGCTATGGGTGTTGAGCCTTAATATTTCTTTTTTTTGAAACAATTTAAAAAAGATATTCATAATAGTAAATAATATCAGAAGTATTCTTAAAGTAACTTATGATTTTAGGAATTCCCCGGAATTCTAGTTATTTGTTTCAAAATCATGAACAGATCTATAGAGAATTTGACAACAATAATTTATAGTTTAAATTCTTGTCCCAAGGACTATTTGTTCCTTATTTATAATATGATAGGTATAGAAATTGATACTAAGAGTTCAGAAACTGTTATGGCAATTTTATATTTTAACATGAGGCCAACAGACTGAACTCATTGAACAAAGTGTTCTGTAAAAGTATTTGTTCATTACAGCTGGTAATTTATTTGGATCAGCGCCGGTTTAGGTGAGACTTAGTGATTGCTTGGACAAGGCATGAAATTATGACTAGAGGTTGAGCAAAATCAGGATATACTTTGTTAATAGAGCCAAAGGGATTTGCTACTGGATTAGATGTCAGATTATTGGAGATTATATTTCCCTCTCAAGTGCTTCACTTGTAAAATGGGTATAGTTATGAGAGCCACACTCAAGATTATCGGAGCTGTGTCAGACATTTCCATGAGCAGGATGGAAATCCCTCAGCAGTAAAAGGACAGTCTTGCTAATATCATCTTCCTCATCCAGTCATATAATTCCCTTTCCCTTCAACCCATTACCTGCCCACCATTGTATGTGGAAGACATTTTAAACTTCTTAGGATGACTCTTAAAATATCAAGTGTCTCTTCTTTCAAATTCTTTTCCATGATTATCTTCTACTTTGTCCTTTATATTCTTGACAGTAGCGCAGCTAGATTACCTACTATGCTGCACAGCAGACCAGCCCAAACACGATGACCTGAAACAACCACCATTTTGTTATGCTCATAATTTATTAGTCAGGGATTTGGGACGTGCATGGCCCAGACAGCTTGTCTCTGTCCCATAATATCTGGAGCCTCTACTGGGAATGATTGAAGATCGGGGTCTGGAGTGGTCTGAAGGCTCCTTTACTCACATGTCTGGCCTTGATGCTGCCTGTTGGCTGGGAGCTCAGCTGGGGTCATCAGTGGAAGACCTACTATGTGGTCTCTCCCCATGGGCTATTTGAGCTTCCTCAGAGCATGGCAGCTGAGTTCCAAGAGTAAATATCTCAAGAGACAGGCAGTGGAAGCTAACAGTTTCTTAAGACCTGGTTCTAGACCCCCCTGTAAGGGTCACTTCTACCATATTCTAATTGTTAAGCTGTTACAGTGCCTAATTCAAGGGGACAGGGATATAGATCCCACCTCTTCATGAGAAGAGAGCCAAAGAATTCTGAAGCCATGCTTTAAAACTGCCATAGCCAGCTCTTCTCCAGACTTCCTCTATACTCTTCTATGTGTAAGTCCCTTTGTTAACTGCTTGCTTTCTTTTTTCTTTTTCATTTTTATTTTTTGTTAACTGCTTTCTTATTTCACTCCCTGCTCAGCACAAATGCCATCTCTTTTCTATGCAGGTTTTATCTTATCGCCTGAGCAAAGTCAGTTTCTCCCTTTTCTGTGTTCTCACACACGTCTTTATATTATTCTTTTGTAGTTATTTTTCAGTACTTTCCCTCATTGGTAGATTATGAACTATTTGAAGGCAAGAATCAAATAGCAGATAGGTTGCATATCTCATAACAGACATGTTCCTAATATCAAAATGAGTCTAAGATTTGGGATCCAGATGGTTGGGACTTTAACAGTAGGTAAATAGAAGATTATAATGAGAAAATTAACAATTTTCTTTAAAAACATGTTCAGTTTTAAAGCTTTTTAAATTGGCTTTCTGTTGTGAAGTAAAACTTCTGAACATTTCCCCCATACTTAATAAAGCTAGAAGAGAGTAGCATTTTATTTTTATTTATTTTTTTATTTTAATGTTATCAGCGTCTTTTGCCCAGGTCAATCCCTGATACTCATGTCTTAGTGTTTTTGCAAACTGTAGGTCTCAATCCATTACTGGATCAGTTTAGTGAGAGTCACACCTGAGATTAGAAATAAATGGGAATAGATGTTTTGAATAAAAACTTACAAGTTGCCAGGGTAAGACTTGTTTCATGAAATCTTTATTTTAGTTTTATATGAGGATGTGTGTAATGTGTTGAAATGTAAAAAAATAATGTGTGTGTGTGTATATATTTCTTTTTTGAGACAAGTCTCACTCTGTTTCCTGGTAGAGTGCCAGGGTATCCCAGCTCACAGCAACCTCAATGCACCTTCCTTGGCTTCCCAGAGTGCTGGGATTATAGGTGTGAGTCACCAGATCTGGCTATTTTTTTTTTTATAGTTAGGGATCAAAAAATTTTGAAAGGTACTCACCTAAGTAACCTCATCTATAGTCCTGATACTCTAGTTCATTTCTTTTGTTTTTGTTTTTTATGGTTATTTCTTTTGGTGTCCTTTCTAGGGGCTTACATGCAAATCCCTTCTGGGGACCATACTTACCTATCGGTTAGTGCTCAATCTTTACCCATCTAGCCTCTTTTTATAGTCAGCATCAGCGTTCCAGTTTGACCTATGCTGCTCATTCTCTTCTCCTTTGGGGACTTTAAGCCCTACTCTTCTGCCCTCAGGAAGAGGAAGTGGAATCAGCTTATTTCTTATCTTTTCTGTTTTGACTGAAGTTTCAAACCCATGTAGTACAGTGTACAAATGTAAGCATACAGCTCACTGAATTTTTGCATCTGTATTCATCCAGGTAAGCATCAGCGCAGATGAAGATATAAAACACACTTTCTTTACTCTAGAGGGAAGCAGCTTATTCTTAAATCCTGGAACAGGTGGGTGTGTGAGTAAATTAGCAGATTCTGTCTGACTCCTTTATATGGCATATGCTGGTAATGATGTTTAGTTTTGAAGGGTGCAAAGGTCTGAAACAATTGAAAGGAAGAGTTAAAATAGAGAGAGACGGGATGTTGAAAATGAGCTGTGAAAGAATGAAATAGGACTAGCTTGGGTGAGCCAAGGGAAAAAAGCAAGAAAGAATCATTCCAGGAAGAATTCAGGGGAAGAAAAGTTTTATCAGAATTGCAGAGGAGAAAACATAAAACTTAGATTACTGTTGCCAGTGTAACAAATCATGACAGATTTAGTATTTTGAAGCAACACAAATTTATTTTCTTGACAGTTTTGGAGGCTCTGAGAATCCACTTCCTTGTGTCGCTTCGTTCATCAAAGCACATCATTTGAATCCTTTTCCATTGTCATACCACCTTCTGCTCTCTGAAGTTAAGTCTCCTGGTGTCCTCCTCTTGAAGGACACTTGTCATTATATTTAGGACCCACCCAGATAATCCAGGATAACTGACTCATCTCAAAATCCTTAATTTAATTACATCTGCAAAGCCCCTTTGTCATAGAAGGTCGCATTCTTAGGTTCTAGGGATTAGAACGTGGGCACGTGGTTTTTGTTTTTCAAGGATTTTTTTCTCCACAAAGGAAGGGTCTGTTAGATATTTGCTTCCAGTTCATTCTCCTTTTTAATAGTAGATTAATTTTCCTAACACAGCACATTGTACATTTTATTTCCTTGCTCCAACACCTTTGGTGAGTCCTTATTGGCTAATGAAATTAACAGGGCCTAGAATGGCATTGAGGTTGCTGTTCAACCTCAAGTTCCCCACCAGGCCTTTTTCCTCTTTTCATCTCTGCACATCTGTTGCTTCCATGCCCAGCTTCTGTCTCTTCCCTTTCTCTGACTCTTCCTCCTGCCTGTGGGGCCCTTCTCCAGCCTTCAAGGTCTTTCCATCCCAGCAGCATTTTCCTACCCATCTGTATTCGTTTCCTAGGGCTACTGTCAGAAATTGCCACAAACTTGGTGGCTTAAAGCAGCAGAAATGTAGTCTCTCATGACTGTGGGGGCCCAAAGTCCAAAATCAAGTAGCCAGCAGGCTACTGATGGCTCTGATGGTCTCTGACGGCTCGGTGACGGGTGGTGGCGTGGGAAACCTTTCCTTTCTCTGTCCAGCTCTTGGTGCCTACACATGTTTTCTGGGCGTGTGGCAGCATAACTGTCACCTCTTACCTTCACATGACCTCTCAGGGTCTTTCCCTGCATCTCTTAAGAAGATACTTGTCATTGGATTTAAGCGGGATGGTCTCATCTGGAGATTCTTATTTAAATCTGTAAAGACCCTTTTTTTCCAGGAATGCACCTTCATAGGTTCTGATATTGGGACATAGATATATTTTCTTGGGGACCACTATTCAACCCACTCCACCACTTCAGCCAGCAGTCATAGTTTATTTCTTTGAACCTCTTGACATTACTGGCATGCTTATACATCAACTCTTGGACCCCATCATCTCTGTCCTACTATTTTTGGATAATTTTTGCCTCTTTGCTGGACTATCCTTAGTCCCTTGGGCTGATACAACAAAATACTTTAGGCTGGGTAGTTTATAAACAACAGAAAATTTTTTTTCATTCGTTTAGAGATGGAGTCTTGCTATATTATATTGGCCAGGCTGGAGGAGTGCAGTGCCGCCTTTTTTTTTTTCCTTTTGAGACAGAGTCTCACTATGTCACCCTAGGTAGAGTACCATGGCGTCATAGCTCACAGCAACCTCAAACTCTTGGACTCAAGTGATTCTCTTGCCTCAGCCTCCCGAGTAGCTGGGACTACGGGTGCCTGCCACAATGCCCAGCCTTTTTTTTTTTTTTTTTTTTAAGAGATGGCGGTCTTGCTCTTGCTAGGCGGGTCTCAAACTTGTGAGTTCAGGTAGTCTACCTGCCTTGGCCTCCCAGAGTGCTGGGATTACAGGTGTGAGCCACCGCGCTCGACCCCTGCAGTGGTTCTTCACAGAGGAGATTCTGGCACTTTACAGCTTTGAACTCCTGGGCTCAAGCAATCTTCCTGCCTCAGCTTCTCAAGTAGCTGACACTACAGGTGAACACCATTGCACCCAGCTGTAAACAATAGAAATCTATTGATTATTCACTCTTCTGGAGGTTGAGTTCAAGATCATGGTACTGTCACATTTAGTGTCTGGTGAGGACTCAATCTCTGCCTAAAAGACAGTGCCTTCCTGTTGCATCCTCACAAGGCAAAAGGGGAAGGGAGCTCCCTCAATCTTTTTTTCCTTTGTTTTTTGAGACAGAGTCTTACTCTGTTGCCCAGGTTAAAGTGCCCTGGCGTCAGCCCTGTTCACAGCAACCTCAAACTCCTGAGCTCAAGAGATCCAGAGTAGCAGGGACTACAGGCACCCACCATCATCACCCATGGCTCATTTTCCTTCCCTCCCTCTCTCCCTTCCTTCACAAAGTTTTATTTTGTCACCCTCGGTAGAATGCTGCGGCATCATAGTTCACAGCAACCTCCAACTCTTGGGCACAAGCGATCCTCTTGCCTCAGCCACTGGAGTAGGTGGGACTATTGGCGTTCATCACAACACTTGGCTATTTTTAGAGACAGGGTTTTGCCCCAGCTCAGGCTGGTGTCGAACACCTGAGCTCAGGCAATCCACCCACCTCAGCCTCCTAGATACTTTTTCTATTTTTTAGTAGAGATGGAATCTCACTTTTGCTCAGGTTGCTCTCAGAATCCTGAGCTCAAACAATTCTCCTGCCTTAGCTTCCCAGAATGCTAGGATTATAGGCGGCACGAGCCATTGCGCTGGACCTCCAAGCCTCTTAATCCCATTCATGAGGGTGGAGCCCTCCTGACTTAATCACTTCCTAAAGGCTTTACTTCTTAATACTGTTACCTTGAATATTAGGTTCCAGCATGAACTATGGTGGTGGTGGGGCATCAACATTCCAACCCTAGCAGCACTTGAGGCGAAGAAGGTTTCATTTGCTCTGTAACTTTCAGCTCCTAGCAGACTACTTAGCTATGTGGTGCTTCAATGTTTATCACATGATGAACATTTTTTCATGAATAAAATGAAAGGTGGCAAGTAAACATCCTGGCATGGTGGTTATCAGGAGAGTCTTTTGAAATATAGGTGATTTTTCTCACTGCCCATTTTTTTTGTTAATTTTTGGTGCTTCACTTTTTGAGATTTTTGGGAGGAGGAACTAAATCCTTTTTATTTCCCCAGAAGCACAGGTGAGTAGTTTGGAGGGGAAAGAGCTGATGTTGGAGTAGCCAAACTGAATGGCTTTGGAGACCAGCCAGATAAAGTTTGGAGACCTGTTGGCACACCTGTCACTTGGGAATTTGTCTACCTGCTCTCTTGGAAGTCTTTATCATCTCTGGAATCCTTTGTAGTGGGTTTTACAACCTAGAAGACACTCTGGCAGGCAGGGTGAGGGCAGCCTCCAGCCTTGCTTTCCATAAGGAGACGGTTTTACTATGCATCTGTCCGGCAGGGTCTTCTTGCCCTGCCTGAAAGCGCAGCTGGTCTTTGAAGCTTACCAATGGGCACAGGTCTTAGGCTGTTTTCCCAATTATTCTCTTTTCTTTATTCGGCTTAATTTCAAAGTTATCTGCTAATGTCTCCTTTTTCTTTTGTCTCAGTCTAACTCTGAAAGGATGCTAGCAGTATAACCCCATTAAAGTTCAAGTGATGCTGTGATCTTTTTTGAACTAAGCATTTGAAGGTGCCTGATTTTCAGCTTTGTTGGTATTTTCAAGCAGGTATTCATCGATTACCTTCATTTAGAGTTTTATTATATCCATGAATCTTATTGTAATGCCTCAAGTCTGTGAAATGAATACAACCGTTACTTATAGTGACAATATTCTGTAGCGCGGATGACCCATAAGGTGTGTGTTAATCCTCTGTTGAGAGAAAGGAGAGGCTGGAAAAGAATGCAGAGACTGTAACGAGGTGGGTAAGATGGCTTATGGTGTTAGACAGGTGTGGATTTGAATCTCACTCTATGACACTTTTTAGCTTTGTGCCTTTAGGTAACTCAGTTCATCTCTCTGAGCTTCAGTTTATCATCCGTACAATAAAGATGCTAATTACTATTATAACATTATGTGTGGTGAGAGGATTAAGTTGTGGGAATATGCAGGCAAATCTCTGTCATAATAGTGTTTGGTAGTGTTGAAAAAATTGTGATTGCTATTATTACTTTTTAGGGAAAACCGAGGCGCTAGTGATAATTGTGCAGTGTTTCCAAGTCACCGACAGTAAGAGTCTAACTTGTGGGATTTAGAAAACAGGCCATTATTTTGTTGAGTAATTCAGTATTGAGTAAGTTAGTTATTAAAATCTGACTCTATGGTATTTATTTGGTTAGTTTGCAGAGAGATAAACAAATGACAAGAACAAAAGCACGCCTCTTGACTTTCTTACTGATTTGAAGCATTCATCATGATAGCTGTGTAACGTTACACTTCCTCTTGGTTCGAAGTTTCTATTTCCACACTCAATGGCAAGATAGAATTTAGAGTATGGTTTAATTATTAGTGTTAATTCTTTTTTTTTTTTTTTTTTGAGACAGAGCCTCAAGCTGTCACCCTGGATAGAGTGCTGTGGCATCACAGCTCAAAGCAACCTCCAGTTCCTGGGCTCAAGCGAGTCTCCTGCCTCCGCCTCCCAAGTAGCTGGGATCACAGGCGCCCGCCACAATGCCTGGCCATTTTTTGGTTGCAGCTGTCATTGTTGCCTGGCAGGCCCGGGCTGGATTCGAACCTGCCAGCTCAGGTATACGTGGCTGGCGCCTTAACCCGTTGAGCCACAGGTGCCGAGCCTAATTCTTTTTTTAAAGAATAATTTTGTGACTGTTAAAGTCTGAGAGGTTTATTCTCTATCATGTGGCTTTTAGAATAGAGATGTGATTAAATATTTTGTTCTTTGTACTAACAAGCCTTGAATTTCTCCATTGCTTCTCTGGTTTTCAGATCAAAGAAAAAATATCACAGTGGATGAGCCTTAGAACACTCCCCTGCCCCAGAGTTAATATTTTAGATTAAAATTACTTTGCTTAAG
Source organism: Arctocebus calabarensis (assembly GCA_963573935.1). Lineage (NCBI taxonomy): Eukaryota > Metazoa > Chordata > Mammalia > Primates > Lorisidae > Arctocebus > Arctocebus calabarensis. Next base: position 20,085 of record CAUYON010133456.1, read on the forward strand.
CCTCTCTGTGTATTTTCTGAGCTTTTCTGGGGATGGCGGGAAGAAAACTCAGGGCAAAAAGTGCTAGAAATTGAGACAATTGCATCGTCATCTGCCCTTGAACATTGATATTGTGACTGGGTATTGAAGACTTTGCCAGAGTTCATTGGTTCACGAGTTGAAGAATTACTTATATAGGGGCATGCGTTCTTACATGGAGGAAATCTTCTCAGATTCAGAATCTTACAGCAGGAGATAAAGGCTTAGATGCACGAAAGAACTTCCCATGTGGAGTCTTCTGCCTGAATGTAAACTACGAAGGCGTGAACTTGGTTGCATTTGCTATTCTATCTCCTATGTCTAAGTCAGGGCCTGGCTCACTGTAGGTGCTCAGTACATCCTGGCTGAAGACATGGAGAGGAAAGGCAGTGAACTTGCTGGGGTTCAGAACACTCTCTGTACTCTGTGCAGTTTATTTCTGGCTTGGCCTTTGCTAAGGGTCAGGTAGTTGGTTGGAAGAGAGGTCCGTTCCACGTGTTGGAACACCAGCTGTGTGTGTGCACTGTGCCAGGTGCTAGAGATGAGGTGGTACAAAGTCCTTCTTCGGTGTCGTCTTCAGTATTGAATTGTTGGGGGGGGGGGTTCTGTTTTTCTTCTTTAAACAATGGTTGCAACAAGGGATATTTCCCTAGGATAGCTCCTCCTAAATAGCAGAATGATCTCTGGGTTCAGAGGATTGGGTGGAATTTTTTTTTTTAAAGGGAGAGGATCTCACTATGTGACCCAGGCTGGACTGCAGTGGCTGTTCACTGGTGTGATCATAACACACTGTACCCTGCAGCCACCAGCCTTGAGTTCCTACACTCAAGTGATCCTCTGGCCTTATCCCCCCCAGTGGTTCTGCAGGCATGCACCAGCCATGCCCGGCTCTGGCTTAAGCCTAAGTCAGTCCTGACATTTTTGTTCATTTTATTGTCCCTCAGAAGCAGCTCAGTAAAAGTGGCCATTTAAATACATGATTTCCTTGTCTAAGCAGCCTAGGTGGCCTTTTTTGTGCTTCTTTTTGCTGCACACCAATGTGGGAGTCTGGGCAGATCCACTTCCCCTAATTTCATCCCCTTATAACTTAGGATAAAAGAATGAAATAAGGGTTTGAAATTCCTATGATTGTCTTGAAGGAGAAGGGTTTAGAGCAGGGTTTCTCAACCTTCCTAATGCCGTGACCCTTTCATACAGTTCCTCATGTTGTGGTGACCCCCAGCCATAAAATTATTTTCGTTGCTACTTCATAACTATAATTTTGCTACTGTTATGAATCATAATGTAAATATCTCATATGCAGGATGTATTTAGGTGACCCCTGTGAAAGGGTCGTTCGACCCCCCCAAAAGGGTCGCAACCCATAGGTTGAGAACTGCTGGTTTAGAGTGAGTTGCTCTTCCTGTTTCCCTCATTGCCTTCCTATTGCAGTTTTAAGCCTGTGTGTTGTATAGCTTTGTTCTCAGCATCAAATTGATATCTTTTTTTTTCTTTTTTTTTTTTTTTGAGACAGGGCCTGAAGCTGTCACCTGGGGTAGAGTGCTGTAGCATCACAGCTCACAGCAACCTCCAACTCCTGGGCTCCAGCGATTCTCCTGCCTCCGCCTCCCAAGTAGCTGGGACTACAGGCGCCCGCCACAACGCCCAGCCATTTTTTGGTTGCAGCCGTCATTGTTATCTGGTGGGCCAGGCCGGATTCGAACCGCCAGCTCAGGTGTATGTGGCCAGCGCATTAGTTGCTTAAGCCACAGGCACCGGGCCTCAAACCCTCAGTCGGGTTTCCAACTTTAACATCTCCTTTGTATTTGTTTTAATTAATTAATTTATTCACAAGGTGGCCATAAAGTTCATGTGCAATTTAAATAGTTGTAACTATTATTTATCTTTCTTTTTAGAGCCAAGTTCTTGCTTTTGCTCAGGCTGGTCTTGAACGTCCAAGCTCAAGCAATCCTCCTTAGTCCCCAGAATAAGCATGAGCTGCTATGTCCAGCCCATCTCCTCTTTGTTATCTTTGAGGATAGCCGTGTGTGGAGAAGAGGAAAATGGGAAACAGGGCTTGCCCCAGGGCATTCACTAAACTACTATGTAAATTTCTTATTTTTTTGTCATACTTGGTGGGTTGTGCTGAATCTTTAAGTTCTGTTACTAATGGGAGCAGGAATTGAGGTTGCTATTGGGACCACAGCCACGAGGGTGTTTATAGTCCTCAGTGGACGGCTGTGAGCCCACTGCGGTATGCTTCGTACCTTAAAATTCCTGGTGTTCTTGAACCAGACCTTGTTCGTGTCGGCCAGACAGTAGTTAATGATAAAGTGGATGGCTGCAGGAAGTGGTGCATGATGGCCTTGGTGGCTTACAGCCTGCAGATGCTTATGCTTTGGCTGACCTGAACACCCAGCCACAGGCAAGGATCCCCATTCCCCACTGTGGTCTGGGACGCAGTGATTTCCTTGCCTTCTCTGATCTGACTTTACAGGCATGGAGCTGATGGACCACTCGTTTACTAGAGTCCATTTTCTTTTTACCACACATGCAATGTCTGGTTAAGATTCGTGACACTGAAGGAAAATGCAGGTCATGAATTTAGCTTCTTTATCTCTGTTTGAATTCAGGTCAGACATTTAGACTAGCCTTGCAAAAAGAGCCAAAAATTAGGTGACAATTTTGCACATTTTAGCTCATTTTTAAGGTATAAAGACTGGAAGGAAAAAGTGGAAGAATAAATTCTTATGATGTGGTGACTCATGCCTGTAATCCTAGCACTGTGGGAGGCTGAGGCAGGTGGATTGCCTGAGCTCATGGGTTTGAGACCAGCCTGAGCAAGAGGTAGACCCCGTCTCTAAAAGTAGCTGATGCTGTGGTGGGCTCCCATAGTCCCAGCTACTCGGGAGGCTGAGGCAAGAGAATCGCTTAAGCCCAAGAGTTTGAGGTTGTTGTGAGCTATGATGCCATAGCACTCTACTGAAGGTGACAAAGTAAGACTCAGTCTCCAAAAAAAAAAGAATAAATTCTCACAGGAACTAACCAGAAATGCACATTTTTTTGGTTGTTCATGTAGTATATATGTGCATTTGTTTGACCCTTTGGTGCTTTGACGGCAGAGTGATGGTTTATGTGTTTGTTTGCATTTGCAAGAAACAGTCCACGCTAGCTTGGTAATATGAGCATGCCATTCTGGGGAGTCCAGGGAATGGGCACGTTTCAGATCTGGGGTGGGCCAGGGCTCAAGTGGTGTCCTCGAGATGCAGTTATTTCTTCCTCTAATCCTTCTTCATGTGTAGGCTCCATTCACAGGCAAGTTCTCCCTTTGTGGTAACAAAATTACTATGGTACATTCTCCAACATTCATGTATAATGAGAAAATCAAACTTTCTGGTAGTTCCTATTAAATCCCAAGAGTCACTCTAATTGGATTAGCTTAGATTATGTCCCACCCCAGCATGGAATGTGGTACACTGATTGCGTCTTCCTTCTTCTCTCACCTCAGTGTGGTCTCAGAATAGGATTCAGTCTATACCAGACCAAATCCAGGGCTTGTGGCTGGAAGGGGGTGGGGAATAGTTGGGGAAGCAAGCAGTTGCTGCAGAGTGACTTCACGAAGTACATGTTTGGGGGCTTTATGATCTTGGCGCTTCTAGATAGTTGCTTGGTTTTCAAAAAGTAGTAAGTTCTTGGTGTGGTGTCTGAGTAAGTCTGGCATCCCAGAATCAGGGGGCTAGCGATTTTGCTAATGCCCCTGGGGTGCTCGCTGCAGAGTATCAAATTACAGTAGGTGGTAATGGATGCCAGGCTAGGTAGCTCTACCGTGTGTCATTAGATCAATTAGCTTTCTCTGTATGGCATTACATCAAAGATTGTAGCTGGATAGCTGTTCTCCACGGATGTTTTGTTTGTCCCTGAAAACACGTGTTCCATTTTTCTCTGGCCATTCAGATTCATTTCGGGTGACTGTCTTGTCAGCTTAGACTTAGGGGGAGAGGACAGGCTTCATTTTTGGCAGTGCTTCAAGCCTGCAGCCGCATCCTGCAGCCAGCACCGTAAGCTGTATAATTTGTCCATGGAGGCCTATGCATTATAGAAATGAAAATTCCTTCTCTGACAGCATTCACTGCTTAGCACGCAGCAATTTGGCTGTCAGAAACAGCTGGCCCTGCAGGGTGGGACAATGGAAAGGCAACCCGAGAGAGGCCAGCGCTTACTCCAGCCTCCCACTATGAACGAATCAGGTTACTAAGACTGTCATTGACAAAAGGCTGCTAGGGGCTCTGGGCAGCTTCCAGTGAGCAGGAGCCCAGGGCTCAGATAGTTAGTGACCCCCCCCCCTACCTTTTTGCTGAACATAATAAAAAATAAATAAATTAAAAATAAACCATTAACCTTTGCTGACACTAATGTTCAGTTCTGATTGCGTATTCTACTGGATGATGTGCATTTCTGGGGAAGTAAACCCCTTCTAACCTAAGTCAAGTTGTTATCGGCACATTGTAGAAAACTCAGAAAGAAGTGGGGGTGTGGGGCAGATGGATGGCTTGACACCTGCATGTTGGAGGGCTGTAATCTGTTAGTTTCTCCTTACCTTAAAAGCAATGTAGAAAGGGCCAACATTATGAGGCATGTTTAAGCATGAATTAGAAACCAGGCTGTTCATTTTCCCCAGATGCAGGCACTGGGAAGAGCCAGGCAGCCAGTGGGAGGAGAGGACAGAGAAGCTTTGTAGCTTAAACCTCCTGCCTGACTCTGCAGTGGGGCTGGCTCTGTGCGCTTCCTGTATTGATTCCATGACTCACGGAGCATGAGCTAAGCAGAAAGCACACTTAACACAGAGGAGACAGCTGTCTGTTACAGGAGGACATACTTTCTGGGTTTCATGGCGCCACATTTTTTTTCTATTAGTTTGTGCACTAGACATGTACTCAATAGTAATACTCACAAAGGGTCTTTATTTTTTTTTTCCTTTTTGGAAAATAAAAGCATTCTTTAAGAAATCACCTTATAAATACTATTCTTTTATTTTCTCAATTGGAGCCCATCTAGGAAAACAGCACAAATATTTTGTTTTTCTTTTTTGTAAAAATGAAAAACTGCCTATCAACATGGGATCTTTTTTCTCTTTTCATGATAGCTGGAGTCTAGTGGAGGTTTAAAGCACTGCAGTGGGAAGTACCTTTCCTTTCTGAAGTGAAAGGCATTTCAGAGATACGGGGGTTCCAGATGAGCTCGCCTGTTGGAATTTGGTGGTTGTTCCGTGTGGCTGGAATGGTACTTACCACCCTTCCCTCTAAATCTGTTTCCCTTTTTCACGATAGAGGCTGAAGTTCCCAGATGTTGTTTAGATTAAAGAGTGTGTGGGGGGGAGGGGGAAAAAAGCTTTCTTAATGATAATAACAGAGTCAGACTGGCTGGTTCTGTACTGACAGGAAAATGGAGAGATAAAAACTCCATTAATATTGTGTGCACTGCCTAAGTAGCCAATAAAACAATGCTGTCCTCACTGGAAGCCGGTCCCAGACTGGTAGCAATTCGTGCCAACTGCAGGAGACAACAGCTGCACAGAGGGCAGAGGTATTCCAGTCGAGAGTCTGTGGAAACGACTGGCTTTGGGGGACGGTGGTTCTTTTGTCGTCCTCTTCCTCCTCTCCCCTCCCCCAGCCCACCCCAACTCCCCCATTTTCCTTGATGAGCCCCTCTTAATGTTCACTCTGCCAGAAATTGAACCATATCTGATTAAAACTTAATGGTTACTCACAGAATGAAGTTGGCTGGTAGTTTCCAAGTCTGGGTTAGTTTGCGTTTGTGACAATGGAAATTGTTAATTTGTATAAAAGTGGATTCAAAGATCATAGTCCTTAAAGTTTGATCTAATAGTCACTTACCACAGATGGAATGCTGTATTTTCTCCCCCAAACACCTTTGAATTTACTTGTGCCAAATTAGTAGCAAAAGACCAGTTTTTTAAAAAAGCATCCCATTTTATAGTATAAGAGAGCAGAATGGCCACAGCTCGGTGTAGTCGGTGTCCACTCTGCCTGTACGTCCTGAGCCCCCGCTCTGAGTGAAGTCCCCTTCTTCGGCTCTGAGCTCGGTTAGGCTGTATGTGGAGGAGACCTGACTTTGGGAGTTTACTGTTCCACGCTCAGACAAGCCCTTAGATCAGCAAAGAATGGGGGGAAGAAGTGCTCTTAGAGTGATATAGAAAAGCATCCTTGTAAATTCAAAGGAGAGGTGATCCAGTCACCTAGCTCTGCCTGTGTGACCTGTGACTTTAAAATCTAAGTTACTTTGACTTTTATTTGGGATAGGCAAGGGAGAGGGAACAGATAACTTGAGTGTTTATTTTTGTGCCACGTCTTGTGCTATAGACTTTATGTATATTAGGAAGCTGGGATCCATTGCCTCACTATACAGGCAAAAGAAATATAATCCTTAAGGAGCTAACTCACTCAAGGCCGCAGAGTCTGTTCCTCCTGTTGGTGGGTGCAGCTGTCATAACATGAACCACCGGTCTGGTATCTATTGCACATAATTGCAGTGGCCATCCAGAGGAGGAAGTAAGGTGTTCTTGATCTCCAGGCTCTTCAGGATGCTGGGAGCCCAGGGTAGAGGCACACATTGCTTTTAAATCCTGGAAGACTTAAATTCTGGAAGTCTACTCCTACTTCTACTCCTTTTTCAGCACACTCATTTGAGTGTACACCCTGTGTCAGGTACCCAGCCAGGGACTGAGGACTCAGAGCTGAAGAGAACAAAAGCCTTCACCTGTTCGAGGGTGGTGATCATTTTTGGTGGGCAGAGCCACGGGAGAGGAGAACAAGATGGGTATCTAAGTGCCGTGGGGGAAGTGAATCTTGATGCTACACCTGGTGATGGACTTAGCCGGGAGTGAGGCTTGTCCATGTGACCCTCCTGAAATGGACTTTGAAGGCGGAGTGAAGACGGTGGATAAAACGTGTAGGGGAGCAGGAGTAAGTAAGGCTTTGAGGCGAACCTGGGCTTCCTTTTTGGGAACATGTGGATTGTGAGACATCCCAAGGTTTTCGGCTGGGGACCTCTCATTCTCAGGCCACTCCCAGGCCACGTCAAGAGGCCTGTGGCCATAGTATCTCAACCATGGTTTCTTCTCTCTTGGGACTAAAGATGACACAATAAAGTTATGGGAAAATTATTCTTTCAGGTAAACCCTTTATGTTAGGCATTTTAAAAAACAGTACTTGGCCTCTCCTGGTCTAGTTTTAATTTACATGGCAAACTAGGGAGACTATTCTGAGAAAATATGACTCCTCAGTGATTAATATTAGATATAGAATGGCCTTTAACAAATCAACTCATCTTTCTCTAAATGTCAGGCTATCACTATGTTAAATTCAATGTATGTTTAAAGGACTTTTTTTTTTTTTTTTTTTCAGTTTTCGGCTGGGGCTGGGTTTGAACCCACCACCTCCGGCATATGGCGCTGGTGCCCTACTCCTTTGAGCCACAGGTGCCACCCGTGTTTGAAGGACTTTGGTGAATTCCTGGTGTGACACTTTGGTTTTCATTTTTACATTTCATAGTAGCTTAAATGGCTCCATAGTGTTCTTGACAGATACCTGTCTGTGTCCATAGCGATGAAAAGCAGTGTGTATGTTAAAGGCATTGGCTGATTGGTTGGTGGTGACTTGCTTTTTCATTTTCGTTCAGTAGATGACACCTGGAGGGTAGACTGCCTACTGGTTATCAAGCTACCGGATTCCCTTTAATCTATCAAATAACGCTACAGGTTGAGGGATGCCTGGTTTTGCCGTTGGTTTTTAGCCCTGTGATGGAGCAGAGCTGGACTGTTGTCCACTGTGAGCATTGTTAGGTAATGAATTATTCATTTATTGACTTTTGATGTAACGTTAGAGCTAACCGAGCATCAGTCCCTCCCATGCATTCTTTCAGAGTAAGATTTGGCTCAAAGGAGTAAGGTGCTGGTCATATATGTGGGAGGTGGAGGGTTCAAACCCAGCCCCGGCCAAAAACTGCAAAAAAAAAAAAAAAAAAAAACCAAGAAAAGGGAATTCAAAGACAAGTTAAAGTAACTACTATTACTTTTAGTTGGTAAAAGAAAAATACTATTAAGAAAAGGGAGGAAATAAGTGTCAGAAGAGTCAGGATTATGGTTGTAAGACTGTCAACAGTAGCAGTAATTACCCTTTCGTAGTGCTTAGACCAGGCTCTGTTCTGAGTGCTTTATGTACGTTAACTCACCTTATTTTTGAAATAATTCTGTAAGTAGGTACCATTTTTTACCTAAATTTTGCAGAGGAAGGGAATGAGGCACATTCTGTTAGCGCTTACAGCTTTAAAGGTAGGACATGGCAAGGCCAGAATTACAACTCAACTATTCTGACTCAGTTCTGGGTTTTAACCATAGTGCATTGGAGGAAGTGGGGGATATTTACTGAGGACACATGGGTGGGATGGGGTGTGGCGTGCTGGCAGTTTCCTAAAAAAGAAACATTAGGGTACCTGCTAAAGGTTTTAGTTGCATTTTTAGTATCTATGGATTGTCTTATCCATTTGGGCTGCTACAATAAAATCCCAGAGGTTGAGTCGTTTATAAACAATCAGTTTTGGAGACTGGGAAGTTCGAGATCAAGGAACTGGGAGATTTGGTGTCTGACAAGGGCTTCTAAAGATTCATGGGTGGTATCTTTTTGCTGTGACCTCACCTGGTAGAACGGACATGGTAGTTCTCTGGAGTCTTTTTATATGAAGACTAATTCTACAAGGCACTAACTCCATAGGGCTCTGCTCTCACAGTCTAATAACTTCCTAAAGGCCCCACCTCCTAGTATCACATTGAAGATTAGATTTAGATAAATAAGCTCTGGTGGGACACAAACATTCAGACTATAGCAAAGACTGAAAAAAATATATATATTTTGCAGGCGAAGGAAATGAAGCACATTATGTTAGCGCTTGTACATATATATGTGAATACAATAAATACATATTACTATGTATGCATACATATATATAACATATATTAGTTTCCATGAATTAATACTGTATTTGAAAAATCCCAGTGACTGTGACATATGTGGTTCCCTTACCATTCTTGCTATTTGATGTACAGTAAATCCCACAGTTGGGAACCACTTATCTACCTCTGGAGAGTGAACATATTCACATATGGAAGCCGTGGAAGCTATTCCTGACCCTGGCATGCCCTAACTCTGTGGAGTATTCATATTTATTTGCATGTAAGAAAAGACAAATCTTGGCTTGGCGCTCATAGCACGGTGGTTATGGCGTCAGTCACATACACCAAGGCTGGAGGGTTTGAATCTGGCCCAGGCCAGGTAAACACCAATAACAGCTGCAACAACAACAACAAAAATAGCCGAGCATTTTGGCAGGCGCCTGTAATCCCATCTGCTTCAGAGGCTGAGGCAAGAGAATTGCTTACGCCCAGCAGTTTGAAGTTGCCGTGAGCTGTGATGCCACAGCACTCTACTGAGGGCGACATGAGATTCTGTCTCAAAAAAAAAGAAAGAAAAAACAAACATAACTTTACACTTTGGGTCTTGTCTTTGCCAAAGGCATTAGAAGTTGACTGTAACTCAGAAGTAGTAGTGAAAGCATTTTTATGTGTATATGTGCACTAGCAAATTTCATCTAAAATTATACTTGAAGTAAGATATCTTGTATGTGCCTGGTTTTTCTTTGTTTTTCCAATTCCAATTTATTTCTCAGAAAAAGCACACGTTTTCTTCTAAATAAAGAATCAAAACTTGCCCTAATTTCTACCAAGTTGTACCATTTATTCACTTTAGTAGATATATAAACAGACAGCCTGCTCTTTTTATGTGCAAAGTAAAAAACAATAGAAGAACACCTCACAGTTGTGTTAAACCACACTAAATTTGGTTCAAAGTTTTAAGAGACTCAGTTGAATTTATGCTAGTATGTGTTGTCTTACAATAAGCCTGACTGAACAGTGGTGCTGACAGATTCAACAAAAATGCTGCACATGAAACAACTAAAATGGTTTTTTTTTAATTTTTAAAAAGCTATTATCTAAGACTCTTTTCCCACCCCCATACTTAATGCATTAAAAATTAAAACTAACAGAAGCTTGCCTTATTCTTCCTGACAATTTTAGAAAATAAGCCCATTCTAAAACTTACAGAAGTATCACAGCTCACAGCAACCTCCAACTCTTGGGCTTAAGCGATTCTCTTGCCTCAGCCTCCCAAGTAGCTGGGACTACAGGTGCCTGCCACAACACCCGCAATTTTTGGTTGTAGTTGTCCTTGTTCGGCAGGCCCAGGTTGGGTTCAAACCTGCCAGCTCCGGTGTATGTGACTGGCGCCCTAGCTACTGAGCTACAGCCCCGAGCCACTCCCCAGGCACTTTTACTGTGCAGCTGAGGGTGAGAACAGCTGAGCTCATTCTGTCTTTTTAGCCCTAGAATTTGGGGTCATCCTTGCCTGTCCTTCCTTTTCTGCACACTGAGTTTACATATGCTGGAGATCGGGATGCAAGAACAGAGACTGGTTTATTAACCTGTTGGTCTCTGGAGAAACTTGGAGTGAGCGAATTGTGCTGGCTGTAATGTTGCCTTTATCTGAGGGAGGATGGGGCTGACAGTTTGCTAATCTCTAACTGTTCTTGAATTGCTTTTTAAGGGTAGAAATGTGTAGCATAAGGTGTATATATATACACACACACATACATACACATATGTATACATTTTTTTTGAGATTTTTTTCCCTCCTTTAATTGGTGCTTGGACAAATAGAGCACATTTCAAATGAGAAGGGTGTTAATTAAGGCCACTCTGAAGAATTAATTTCACATGAGAAATTCTGGCCCAGTTGGGAATTTGGGTTATTGATGGTATATATAGATTGTTGGTATTAATTGTGAGGTAAGTTGCTTCTTAAAAGTTGCAATATCGCAAATAATCAAAAAGCTGATGTTTCAACTTGTGCTGATGTAAATTAATCACAGGTGTGGAATCTTGAGGCTTGTAATGATAATAGCACATAATTCCAGGAGTAAGCACCTAGTCCCCTGCCCACTCCGTGTCATCCCCACCCCAAAGTATTGGAACCCCAAAGAAGATGCCATAGTCCTTCCTACTTTTTTGTCTTCCCTTTTATTTTCTTCTAATACCTCACATGTCATCTCTCAAAGTCTGTTTCAGTTTAATTCTCTGCCATTTACTGAATATCAGCGTGTAGTTGGTGGTTTGCAGGTTCTCTGTGGTTCTCATCAGATAGGGAGGTGGTATCTGCCTCTTTTGCAGATGGGTACATAGGCTCAGAGTAATGTGGTCAAGATCATGGTGCCTAGGAAGTAACAGGCCTAGTTTTAGTTTCCAAGCTGTATGATTCCATCGATTCTGCTCACTCTACAAAAATTAATTGGGAGACAGAGTATGTCCAGTACTTAACTGGTACTGCACAGCACACACTCAAGGTCTAAGATATACAGAAAAGGCTTTAAAGAGTTTCCAGACTACTTTTTTTTTGAGTTAGTTCATATTCCAAAATGTTTGCTCTTTTATTGGTGCACAATTCAGTGAGTTTTGGTATATCCACAGATTTGGGCAACCAACAGTGGTAACCTAATGTTAGAATGGATTCATCACCCTGAAAAATAAAGCATTAGCTTGTGAGACTGGTTTTAAAGCTACAATCATTGGTGTAGAAGCCAAGGATTAGCCTCAATTATCCTGTAACCTGGGAGAAGGTAGAAACCAAGTTCCTGGCCCAAACCTGTCATAAGGCACAGAGTGAAACACTAGGGTTCTTTCACAGAAACCTCCAGAACAGCGAATTCTCAACTTTATTTTAAAAACTCATTCCCAATTTTGATGAATTCATGAATCTCACTTCACTCTATTCATTGTATTATAAAAACAACAGGACATAATTTTTTTTCTAGGCGCATATTTAGGTTTTTTGATTTTTCTAAACTGTGTCTGCCACCCTCAATATTTTGCTTGGAGAATCATCTGCATCTTAAGACTTCCAGGTCATTTTCATCACAGGTTAGCTTGAATACATGACATGATTCAATGTAGTTATGATTTGAAATGGCTCACACATTGAGCGATTTCATGTGTAAACTTAAAGTGATCCCATCCAGCAAATGCTAATAACAGGCAAGTTTATTCCTTGCATCTTCCTACTCTTTTCTTTAACAGTCAACTCTGGTCATAGCCTCCTTTCAGTTACCTTTTTCACACTTGTCATTAGTGTTTGCATATTTAATGTGTGGCCCAATCATTGTTAACTCTGTAACTCTTATTCTTCCAGGGTGTGGCAGAGAAGAAAAAAGGTTGGATATCCCTGTAAATGTTGAAGTAGGGAATATCTCTTTATTTGCAAATGTAAGTCAGTTGGAAGCTATGGTTGAATGTATACAGTTAGTTTATATGTTTTATTTTTGCATGAAATAAATATTTTCTCTTAGTCTTTATAACTTTGGGGATTGGGGTCCCCGTCCTTTCCCTCTTTTATTTTGCCTTTAATTAAAAGCCATGACAATGCTAAATGTAGGTTCTAGGAGGCCTACTTCTTTTTTTCTTTTCCCCATTAGTGCAGTTATTTCTCTTTCCTTTTCAGTTTTGTAATTGTTCATATTTCTCTTGGAGGGTTCCTCTTATGCTTTGAATCTGTTGTCAAGGTACACCATTTATTAAGAGGGGAAAAATTGCAGCTTGTCTTTGAGGAGTCCACCAAATAGCAACAAAATTAAAACATTGGAATGGACTTGTAGGGGCCCTGATGGTTAAATTTGGGAGCAAACCATATGGGGGCATATATCTCAGACAGACGTGGACATGGGGACTTCTGGAGGTGATGCTGGAGTGATCCTAAAGCATAGGGGTTTGCCAGGTGGAAAAAGACATTTCCAGCAGACAGGTGCAAAGGTAGAAGTTGAATAATAATGTGGCATCTTCAGGGAGCTATAAAGTGCAATTAGGGTGAGTGTACCTATGGGGTGATTTACTTGTTGGGGTTGAAGATATCTCAGCTAGATCATAAAAATCCGGATTCTGCTGGTGCTAGAGAGAGCCATTGACAGCTTTAAGCAGAGGAGAGCCACCAGTGAGCCTTGCACAGTGGACAGTTAACTGCCCTGATGATGTGGACACAGAAGAGACTACAAAGGAGTCAGTTGAAGTACTGCTGGTGGGAGGGGTCAAGGACTGGCATGAGGCAGTGGTAGGGTTTGTAAGGTAGACTTAATTACTTCTTGGTCAACGAGTTTGTCACTGACTCCATTGCAGAAGATGGGACATAAAGGAAGATGAGCAGGTTTGGGGTGATGGGTAAGGTGGGGATGATTTTAGTTCTGGGACCTGGATATGGTTTTATGCACCTGGAGAGACTCTTCTTGTTAGACCCGCATGTTGTGTTCTTTCTCTATGTGTATTTTCTTACTCAGTTATCCTCCAATTGGCAAGCAAATTATTGGTAACTAAAATTAAATTAAACTTCTGCGATTTAAGAACTAAACTGCTAACTTAACTGAAAAATGTTATTATTTTTCCTTTTTTGCTTTAATGATTGTGTGTCATCTCAGTACTGGAGTAGATTGGAAAACTATCTTTAATTAAAGAGTATCCCTTCCTGTTAGCATACTTCCTGAGAAATCCTACAATTGTAAAAGAAGTGTCTAAAGAGAGAGTGTTGGAGCGAGAAGGAAATTTACCAAGTTGGGCCACCACCCTGAGCATATAGTAAGGAAAAAATGGATTCCAGAGAAGAGAGAATGACTTCCCACTGTCACTGAGCAGTGGTACAGGACATGGCTGGCTTCTCAGATCAGTGTTTTCTCCATGAGACCTTGATAACTTCCTGCATAGGTCCATAGAGATGATACAGCAGAGTTTGAAGAACTATAATATTCAAGACTACTCCATCAGTGGTGTATCCACAGTTACCTAAATTCTTGGCCTTAATCTTATTTTAAATTAACTCATTGTTCATACGTCAATAAGGATTTGTTGACTATCTACTGTGGAATGGATACTCCTAAATTATTATACAACTTGAAGATAAATAAGAGGCTATCTTTTTTTTCAGGAAACTGGCAGGTTAGTTTTTCAGATAACTTATTTACAGGACTGGTAACTACTTATAAAATACACAGCTTGTCTGACATAATTATGGGTATCTAGTGTGTATATACGAGTGCTGTCTGGAAAATATCCAGCCACGTATGTCTCTATTTTCGTAGTGCATGACTAGATACTTTCTAGATAGTCCTTGTACCTACACAAGGAGAAAATAGGGCCATGCAAAACAGCAACACATTGTTCTTTTCTTTTAACTTGATCTTTTTTTTGTTGTTGTTTGTTTGTTATCTTGTTCTCTCTGCACAGAGGGCAAGCAGTTTCTTGACTAGCCTTGGAAGTATCTATATGCCTGTGGGCAAATAATAAATGAAACCAAACAATTCGAAAAAGAATGTTGATTTTCTTTTATTCAGCTTATTCCTGTTGAACCTTAATTAGGTTGTGTGATCTGGTGAAAATTGTGTTTAAGTTGGTAACTGACATAAATATTTGCAAGAGGGCATAAGGGTATTTGGTCTTATTGCTCTGGCTTTGCATTTAAGCCTAGAGTGGACAGTTAGACACGTACAGAAGTTTTCTTACTTAGTAAGAAGGAGGAGAAATCTCTGGATTTCTTACTTAGTAAGAAAACTTGAAATTGTTAATGCCTTTGGTTTTTCTGTAATTGTAGACTTTATTCACCCCACAAATATTTAAATCAGTTTGGTACAAATGATAGACCAGGCATTAAGATGCAGTAGCACATTGAATACACAGAGTCCCTACTTTCAAAAGGTTCCTAATTGAAGCTTTGCTCAACACAGTAGAACCTCCGTAGTTGACCACCTCCCTACATTGACCACCTCCTTAAGTTGACCTGATTTTCATAGACCAAATAGGCACCACATGCGCATGTCAAGACAGTAGGCTTAGGTTCTTATGTTGACCAATTTGTTACAGTCTCTTGGGTGGTCAATCAGAGGCTCCATGGTATCTGTCTAGTGAAGGTAGACACAGAAACACCAGGTGACGTTTCGGAGAAACAAAACACCAGACATCCCATTAGAGAACCAGAAAATCTGGTCCTGGCCCAGTGGGTGGTAGCCCTGCCAACTCTTGTAAAAGTGCTTTGAGATCCTGAACTGATGAGAGCCTGTGTAGTCTAGTGTGAGGATAGTCATCAAGGATTACCACACTCCTTTGAGATGACAGCTGCAGCATGGCTGTCTCATGGCAGTGGGGAGTGCTGACGTGCTGCTGTAATAGGACATGCACACGGGGCAGGCGATCTGATTTCCAGGGAAGTCTGCTTCTGTTTAGGAGTGGTGGGTTGGGAGAATGGAAGAATGACCAGTTCCTCCCTTCTTCTTTCTGCCTATTCTTAATTCCCATCTACTCAAGGTGCTCTGATTCCTCACTCAGAACCTTTTTGAGATGTAGATATGTATAGAATAGAGCTACTTGGATTTAGGCTGGGGGATGTCACTAAATTCAACTTCTTGTGCAGGAATTAACCTGACTCCAAGGATCAATAATTGATCTGTGGACTGGATGAGAACTGGTAGGGTTTAAAAAAAAAAAAAAAGTGAAGTCCAGATGGAAGAATAAGGGGGAAAGTGTGATGGATCTGTTGGATTTCTTTATTGAGAAATCCAACCAGCTGCGCTAAAAAGCCTGCTATGTTATTGATAACATCAGTTGACCAGAAATGCTGTGTGTTTCTTTCCCAGTCTGGTTATTAGAAGACTCTAGTGGGATTATATAGGGGGACAAAAATAAGGATAGGCAAGTGAGAGAGCAGGAATGGGGAAGAGAGAAAGAGAAAGGAGTAAGTAACAATGGGCTGCCTATAAAGTGTGTGTATGTGTGCGTGTCTTTGTGGAATCTGTTCTTCTCACCTCCTGTCTAGTAAGGAGTTGTCTAAGGGGTATTCTATTTTAGTCAGCAGCCTTTCTGTTTGGTGTCTGGATTTCTTCTAAGTCACTACCAATGGAGGAATGAGTATGGCGCTATTAGTCTTTCATGTTCCCTCTTTTCAGGCATCTTTGTGAAACCTTTTATACTATTTACTTAAAAATTATATTTGGATGAGTCAAAATGGTCAAAGCTCAGTAGTTTCATGGGATTCAACCTAATAATTCAGCACTAGTCACTGTCATTCTCTTCCTACAGCCATTGCTTAGATATTAAGTTTATAATAATAGCTACCACTTATTTAGTGCACACTCTATGCCATGTGCTTCATATGTGGTAACTCTGAAAGGAAGGCATGATGCCCAATTTGTTGGTGGGAGACAGTGGCTAGAGCAGTTGACCTCTGATTACATGGTGAGTGATGGGCAGGGCTGGGATTCCTTGGTTCAAGCCTGGACTCTTCTTTGTGTTACTATAGCTCACCGCCTTTATTCCCTCAAGATTTATCTTTCATCTTCTTAATTTATCTTTCTGGTGTAGATATATGAGTCTTTGGCTGGACAGATGAATGAGATTTCAGTAGACCACCAAATCACTTCAGTTGAGAGTTATGAGGTTACAAAGTGTAAGCATGTTGTCTTCAGAAGTGCAGTCTATACTTAATTGCAGTCAGTAATTAAGTAATCTACAGTGGGTCCCTCTCCAATCAGCTAAATTATACTTGAAATTCTGGAGGAGAAAGTGCTGTGGTATTTGGGCCCTAAATCCATCACTGGGGACAGAATGTTAGGAAGCCCATTTTCATTGTATCTTCATAGCCCATCTTCTCTTTAGGCCATGAGATAGACCTGAATCTTTTCCATAAAACATTCTAGAAATTTTGTCTTTCCTTATATCCTGCCTTCCCACCACAACTCTTTTTTTTTTTTTCCCTTCATTGTTTAAAAGTCTGGTAAATTTAATACCAGTTTTGTATGCAGAGAATAGTTTTTTATGGCAGAATCCCTTCCCAGGATTTCTTGGGAAATTTATGTGTTTTTCCAGATCTGGAGAAAAATCAGATATGATATAAATGGGAAAAACTTTAATTCTCTTGTGAGAATTAAAACAGTCTACATAGAGACATAAGTAGATAGAAGGAGTCAACTGATGTCAGGTGGAAAGCAAGAGCAGGAAAAGCTGACCTGTGGTGTTGAAGGGCAAGATTGACTTTTCTTGGAGCCAGATTAGGATAGGAGCATGTGAGAACGAGTTGGTCATAACTGCTTGTAGCTGTTGCTAGGTTATTAATGTGTGTTTGTGACCCGATCTGCTACTGCCAGTGCATCATCCTTGCAAATAAAACACGTTTATAAGCATAGCAAACTCTATATAAATCCTGTGCATGGTATTCCCAGAAATAAGTTTCAGAAGTAAAACAAGAATTTAAGTTGGCCATTTCCACATGTGATTCTGTTAGTTCTGTTAGCTTGTATGTAGATCTGAAGGTAGGTTATTTGTAAGAGTCAACACATTTTTATTTTTTTAAGGGTCAGATAGGAAATATTTTAGACTTTGCAAGCCATACAAACTTTGTCACAACTATCAACTCTGCCATTTCAGTGTGAAAGCAACAATAGACTATATGTAAAATGAATAAGTGTTCATTACAAGCCTATTCCAATAAAGTTTTATTTACAAAAACAGACTATGGGCTAGATTTTGCCCACTATTAGAATATCATCCAATAATGTTTCCTGGCATTTTCTAGGATTTTAATATTTGCTGTAGGCTACAATTTTTTTGTAAATACTAAATGTGATATTTCCCATTTAACAATGTTTTTAGATATCTGAAATAATGAGTAAAGAATATTTGGAAATACTTTAAGAATAATATATTTCTGGTAATTCTGGAGAAATTTCTGGAAATTTCCATTTTTCATTCTTTTATGTATAAAATGAGAATACCATTTCCTGTCTATCTTGTTGTTATTAGGATTAAGTCAGACAATTCAAGTATTATAGTTAGCATAGTTCTAGAACTAGGGGCTCACTAAATGATAGCTAGTATTATTAGTAACTTTTTTATTTTTTATGAGATAGCGTCTCACTCTGTTGCCCCAGGCTAGAGTACCCTGACATCAGCCTAGCTTATAGCAGCCTCAAACTCCTGGGCTCAAGCAATCCTCCCCCAGCTTTCCAAGTAGCTAGGACTACAGGTATCTGCCATATCACCCAGCTAATTTTTCTATTTTTAGTAGAGATGGGGGTCTCTTGTTCAGGTTGGTCTTGAACTGCTGAACTTAAGCAACCCACCTGCCTCTGCCTTCCAGAGTGCTAGGATTACAGGCATGAGCCACTATGCCTGGCCAGTAACTCTTCAAGATGGGAAATATTTACCCCATATTATGGAAAAGGAAAGTGGTATTTGCCAGAGGTTGAATGATTTGTGGAGGTCACATTTAGTAGGTTGGAAAACTGGATGCTTCTTAAGCCCATGTTCTTGTTAAGATATCCTTCTTCCTAAAGTAATTTGGATTAATGGTAATGCCATAGTAAGATCCACTGTGGTTTGGGTTATGGGCCTGGGTGGAACACAGGGAAGATATGAGTGGTTCTTCAAAGGGCAGGGATTTGTAATATTTGGAAGCTGCAATTTCTAGTAGGCAAAGGATACAGCTATAACTAAAAAATTGAGAAAACTTGTCCTGATTTTTCTTCCCTGTTGCTTAGCTCCTGTGTTGACTGCCAAGAACTTGTTTGATTTTAAGTGCTTTTTATGCTCACCTGTTATTCGAGTCCCATCATATTACAATGACTTTTCGGAAACTATGCACGTTCTTTTAACTGAGATTAAAGAAAAACGTACTACCTTGTTTAACGCCCAAATTAGTGTTAGAAAACTTGACACAATGTCCCCTTCCCCCTTCCTCATAGTTGCCCTCCAAATTCCTTCACAGGAACGTGCATTTGACCTTTACAGTCAGGTTTTACACAGCTTGATTAGGTGCCAATAATCAAAACTCTTTATAGCTAAACAAATAAGTTGACTAAATTTGTAGGAAAAAACTCAGCTCAATGAAAGTTTTGTGGCAAGTGGCTAGAGTTTATTATATACTTATTTGTTTCATTTTGCTGATTTCAGGTAGTGTGTATGTCTTTTTTTTTTTTTCGAAGTTCGTTTTTATTTATTTTTTAAAAATTACTCTTGGAGTTTTGGGCACAACTCCTTTCACTACCTTTCAAGTTTGCTTATTGACATGAAGGATACTTGTGGGGAGATGGATCCTCAGTAGCACATTTGTAGAGTTAAATACCCAGAATTTATTCAACACTTGAGCTCCTATTTCACCAACCTGTTCTTTGTTGTGGTATATACCACAGGTTTTCATGGGTTATTTGAGAGCCCAGTGAATTTTTAAACAAATGCTAAGATATATTTAATTTGGAGATTTGATTTTAGGCTAGTAACTCTTGAGTACTAACTGCATGTTAACTGCTTAAAGGAGAGTTGGAATAGAAGAGGTACATGTGATCTTTACCTAATGGTAAACTGGCTTTGAGACAAACCCAGTTCATGGCAGAGAGTTAAGTGCCAAGTTGAGTCACAAAAAATATGAATATAAGAAGAATTCGAATGAGAAAGATCTGGAAAATAATAGCAATCTCTAGAAAAGGCTGAGCACAGGCTGGACAACCCAAACTCTGTCTTGGAGGATCAGAAGGAAGGGAAGTGAGAAGAACCTTTGTAGTAATAATAATAATAATAATGCCAAGGATGATCTCTGATTTTTAAAATGAGAATTAGGAAAGTAGGTACCAATCTTTCTTTATTTTCTTGCTTATCTAAATGTGTCACTTACATAGTACCTACATGTATAACTTAAAGATAGATTGACCCGAGGCCAGACCACTTAGCTCCTGCCTCCTCCTCAAATGCAGTTGATTTTTGGCAGAGGGGAAAGAAACTTCAGCGTGAACCTGCCGAACTTCCCTGGCCTCAGCATCTTGGAAAATACCAGTATTTTAACAGTTTGTTCTGAAACTCAAGGGTTTGTGGGTATTGCTCAGCTAATGAGTTTGTTTTCAGGGGTACCCACTTCAGGAATGGACTTTTACTTGTTAACTTGGCTAAACCATTATGGAAAATAGTTTTCTAGTTGACCTCTCTACAGAGGTGGGGGTGGGGTATTCTTTATGTGTCTTATTTTTAGTGTGTCTTTTACATGTCTGGATTTTCTTTTCAAATAAATTGTGAACCTTAGTTTAAACTGAAGACTGGCTTAATCATATCTGTAAGATATTTCCCTTGATTTGCAAGTTGGATAGAAGATTTTCTTTTCCATATAATTACTTAGGAATGTGGTCTCTGGGGCTTGTTTTCTGTTTAGATTTATTTACACGAAAGTTTTCTTGGCCAAATGTTCTTTGGGGTTAAAAAAAAAAAAAGATATTGCTTTCCAAAAAAAGTAAGTTCTTCAATGCTTTGTGTTACTTAACGATTTGAATGGGAAAGTTTGCTTTTAATAAAAATTTCCTTTTCCTCTGGTAAATGTTGATGTTTTTCAAGTCTTCCTAAAGGAAAGGGAACTTGGGTAGCTTTTTGTTTTCTGTTAGTTATCTCAAACTCCGCTTCCTTTCCTTTCCACATGGTGCTCCTTCTCCACCATTGTTTTATGAGTCTTTGAACTTGATCTATGTAATCCTGAGACTGTTACTTGAAAATGCACCCCGACCAGGTATTTCTGAGTGAATAAATAAGAAATTGGTTACTCTAGCATACTAGATGGCTTTCAGAGGGGCTAGAGATCTAGGAAGAGAGAATAATTGATATATACAAAGTCATTGTTTTTGTTTGTATGTGTGGGAATGGGCTATGTGAGCTTTAAAGGGATTTGATTTTGAAATGTATCAACTACAGGTCTTAACCAGGTTTTGTGTTGCTGAAGAAAATAATCTAAATATTAGTATAGCTCCATGATCTCCACACATTGCCTATTCCTGTTTTCAAACTATTCCATACTTGCTGCACTTATAAATAAATTGGCTTTGTTTTATGGTCCCAATTGAAAGGTGGGTCAAGTGTGCACTTCCTTTAGCCAGCAAATTCACAACTTCAGAATTTTCTTCTGCTGTGCTGGTTTCTTTTCTTCTTTTCCTGTGGGGCCCTGAGCTCTATACACAGCATTGCCTTGCTGCTGGAAAACTTGTCATTCCACAAGCACCTCTTCCACTCCCCAGGAAACAGAGAGAAGCTCTGAATGAAGGCACATTGCTCAAAGGACTGAGGGCAGATGTGACTGGGAGCTAGCTTGAAGGTAGCTGACTCAAGTTTACCAGGTTTCTGTTGTGTTGCCACAGCTGGTCGTGTAGCCATTTCAGCAAATCGTCCCTTTTAATGCTATTTGGCAGAGATCAAATATATAGGGTAAGTGCTTTGCCACAAATGATTGTTTTGTTGCTTTATATTAATCTAATAAAAGAAAGTTAGGACCAGCCTAACTTTGATAGTTTTTACTTCTTGCATTGCCTTGATGTTAGTCTTTGTTGGGTACATCTGCACAGCTATTTTTTTTTTAACTGCAGGCAAGTTGTTTAAATACTACCATTATTTTCCTACCTATCAACTGCTTCTGCCATGTTTTTCACCTTACAGGGACATTATATTTATTTTTTCCTTATAAACAGATTTTAATTTTTAGAGCAGTTTTAGGTTGAGCAAATTGGGCAGAATGTACAGAAAATTCCCACATGCCCCCCTATTGTCAATATCCCATCAGAGTGGTACGCTTATTACAATCCATGAATCTACATTGTCGCATCATTACCACCCAGTGTCCATAGCTCACGTTGGGGTTAACTCTTGGTGTTAAACATTCTATAAGTGTAGACAAATTGTAATGACAGCATCCACCATTATAGTATCCTACAGAGTAGTTTCAGTGCCCTAAAAGTCCTCTGTGCCCTGCCTGTTCATCTCCCCTTCCTCACTACCCCCTGGCAACCATTGGACTTTTACTGTGTCCATACTTTTATCTCTTTTAGAACTACATTTTAGTAATAAGTTTCCTTTGGAATATTTTAAAATCTCTATGAAGCACAAACTACTATTAAGGTTGTGATAAGTTATGGGAATGTTATGAATACATACTTGGAATAGAGTTAGTAAGATATTTCTGTGAGGGGAGACTTGAAGTGCAAAATGTTGATGTACGTGTTTGAATTTAACATTTAGATTGCTCAGATATGGTTTGAATCTTGTGTTTAGAGACAGAAGTAAGGAACTCAAGATTAAAACCTCCTAGGGTTGGTCTGTATAGCCTTCTTGGATTTAGCACTTTTCAAGAATAATTTATTTTTTTATTTTTTATTATTTTTACGGACAGGATCTGACTCTGTTGCCCAGGCTAGTCTCGAGCTCCTGGCCTCCAGCGTGCCTTCTGCCTCAACTTCCTGAGTTGCAGATTTAACACTTCTGAAGAAGGTCTCTGATAGCTGTTAGGTGCTTTCTTTTTAAAAAGAAAGTCTAATTTCTCATTTTTAAAAAAACTTTTCTGTAAAAGAAAAGAAAACTTTTCTGTAAAACTTTTACTTTCTGTAAAAGTTTATTTTTGTTAATTTAATTTCAAATAGTACAACAGTATAAAATATAGACATATATAAAGATGAAAGTTCTTGCCTTTTTTCTCTTTTTCACCTTTGGCTAATAGATTGGCACAGACCTACCCATGTACATTCTTTTTCACATGCAGACATTTTTGTATACTAACAAAACATGCATATTAATTAATTTGCATGTTTAAAAATTGATAGACCAGGACCACATATCTTACCTTACAACTTGATTTATTGTAGACTTTTTTAGAGCAAAATTTAATCTCAGGCTAAGTAATGCCCGCTTAGTGTTCCTTCTATGACTGTACCATGGTAATAACCTGTCCTCAAGTGAGCCTGTAATTTAAAGAGAGATGGGGGAGACCATTCATGTTAAGGACAAATCCAAGTCCCTGACTGTTGACATTAGAGTTTTAGTCATTAAGCATGTTAGTTTTTTTTGTAACCAAGTATTTTAATTACATTAATTGCTCACAGTATCAAAGCTTTTAGTCTAGGATGTTAGTTTTTAATTTCCAAGGCAGATGATGCACTGTTTCAGGCTGTTGCCACGGCATCAAGTATGTCAGATTTTTATTTTCTGGAGGCTGTGTTAATATATTAGCAAGTTGTTCTGGCTACTATCCTTTGAGCATTTTGAGATACCTTCGTGCCCTTTAAGGTGGTGTGATGTTGATTTAGGTTTGAGAGGAAGAGATAGCATTAATAGAATAACTTTATTTTTTGTATATATTTATTTAAGGGAGGACATGATGGTTATTGTTAATTGCTAACCCTGTGATTTTAAATTATGAAACAGTTAAAGTTGTTCAGGTCTGTGGTTTCCCAACATGGTTAACAGAGAAGTTTTCAGATAATCTGGTATTGGAAATGAATATTATTTTTATGAATGTAGAAAGTATCAATTTTTGGAAAGGTAACATAATCAACATATATAAGATTAAAAAGACACAAAAGAGTGGAAGGTAAAAAGTAAGTCTCCCTCCTCTCTCTGTCCTCCAAGTCCAGTTATCCTCCTCGAGGGTACCAGTGTCACCAATTTCTTGTGTATTTTTTCAGAGATTTCAGAGCACATATAATGTACAGCTATGTAACCTATAGATTACTACATATTTTTCCCTGTTTTTAATACACATGGTAACAATACACACAGTTTTGTACCTTTTTATCATCAAAATAGTATTTCTTGGAAGTTCTTCCATATTGACTCTGCATTCGTTTTTAGTGGATGCCACGTGTCCACTGTCGAGATATGCTGTGATCGATTTAACCAGTACTGTATTGATGGGTGTATAGATCATTTCCAGTTTTTATTATCATGAACAAGGCTGTAGGGAATAATCTTGTACATATATCATTTCACACACAAGTGAATATATCTGTACAATCCATTTCTAGTAGAATTGCTGGGTCAAAGGCTATATACACCTTTTAATTTCTGTAGAAATTTATTGCCAAGTTGCCCTGTTCATAGACCTTGAAAAGTTTTAGATTTCACCAGTAATGGGTGAGGACACTGCTTCCTCACATCCTTGCCAATCACGGTATGATTGCCAAACTGATTGTTTTTTCTCTTTGCCAAATCAACGGGTGAAAATGGCAGTTTAATGTAACTTTAATTTGCATTTTAAAATTTTGATTGACGTTGAACATCTTTGCACAAGTTTAAAAGCCATTTTTATTTCCGGTTCTGTTTCTTCTGTGCTTGTATCTGTTTTCCTATTGGATTGTTGACTTTTATTATCAAAATATTGACTTCTTATCAACATGTTGATTGTTATTGTCAGTTCATAGCTCCTTTTTCTCCTTGTGATATATGTGCTATTTATATTTTTCATCAGTTGGCCATTTGAATACAAATAATTATTTTGTGGCATAGGTTATTAACAATTTTCTATAGTTAAGCTTTCCAATTTGTTTATTCAATAAATATTTATGCAATGTCTCTTACGTATTAGGAGCTTGTTCTAGGTTCCAGGCTATACAGTAGTGAATAAAATAGACCCAACTTCTTTTTTTATTTTTTTTTATTTTTGCCTGGCGCTGGGTTTGAACCTGCCACCTCCGGCATGTGGGGCTGACTCCTTTGAACCACAGGTGCTGCCCAAGACTCAACTTCTTATTCTATAGAACTTAGATTCATTCTTATATTGGAGGAGAGAGTCAATAAAAGATGATAAAATGGATTTATAGAAAGAAATGAGCAGTCTTTTTGTGGCTTAGGGGGTTTTGTATACCGTCAAAAGACCTTTCTGAATTCTAAATTTCAGAACCTATCTCCTGGTTTCTTTTAGTGTCAAGGGGGGTTTTTAGATTAAAATCTTTGAATATCTGGAATGGTAGGTATGAATTCAACTAAATTTTTCTCTAAGTACTTTATTAATTAGAGAAGGCTGAGTTGTAACCAAGGGAATGAAATATGCTATGGTTCAAAGAACACAGAAGATTATTTTTTCCTTATTTAACAGTCCCAGCGTGAGTAAAACAGGTCGTCAGAACAGCCCATATCCACTGATCATTCAGGAGCTCGAGTTCCTTCTATCCTGTTGCTCCAATAATTGTCAGTGTGGTTATCTGCATGGTTAGAGCTAAGTTACTGCCATATCAGGGTCTCCTCAGTCAGAAGGGCGAAGGAGAAAGTCTAGGGCAAGGGGTCATAATTCGCAGACTTCACTGCAACTTGCATTGGTGAGAACCTAGTCATACAGGCACATCTAGCCACAAGGTAGGCTGGGAAATGAAGTCTGTGCTGGCTATCTGTGCCCAACAAGAGAGGGAAGGACTTTAGAAGAAGTTTAGAAGACAGAAAGTTAGCAGGTCTGCCACATTGACCAGTCACCTCAATTTTGCTGAATAGTCTCAACTTTTCTCCTTTGATTGCTTATCTAGTAGGAATTCCCGTATACATGTTGGTTTATTTCAGGGCTGTCCCTTAAGTCTCATTGATCTGTCTGCCTGTGCATGAACCAGAATCACACTGTTTGAACTTTGGAAGCCTCGTGTATTTTTTTGTTTTATTTTTTTTCTTTTTGGTAGGGATAGTCTCTTTCTATATTCTTTTACCCATGAGACTTAGTTAACTGAAGTAAGTGAGAGGAAGGACAAACTTACACAGTGTTGTTATAATTTTATTTTCGTACATGATTTCTGATTATGACTAGGAAACTGTTATTTCTCTATTCTTCTACAAATAAACTTGGACCTTGTAAAAACAATTTTCCCCAGTTTGAAGATAAGGAAGAATTGATATTTCAGAAGATTATTATATAAACTTCTCTGTAAGATACAAACCTGGGCTGATTTTTACATCTATGTAAGATGCACAGAACTTGTTACTTCCTTTTGTGTTTGAGTGTTGTATGTGTGTCTAACAATACCTAGTCAACTTTTGTCTTTTCCTTTTCACCTATTTAAATGTAAAATAAAACAGGTTTACTCATGAAGTGTACATAGCTTGGTTAATTATTACAAAGTCAGTATTTTTTGTAATCACGACACAGGTCAAGAAATAGTATATGATGTAGTCCGTACACTGTAGTCATTGTTTCCTGGCCTTTCTTTGTGGTCTGTTACCCAAGCATCCATACCTAGTACTACAGGTTAGCCTTGCACATCATTTAGAGTCTTTGTATCCCTTAACTCTGGCATTTCACTCTGGTTCTTTACGTACCTTTTAGTTCCTAAGTTGAAGAACCCAGTCATTTGACTTCTAGTTTCCTACTGACTGGATTTTGGTGATTGGATCCTCACGGTTCAGCTGAACTAGCTTTCTTGCAGTAGCAAACGCTGTATTAACACCACAATCTGGGCACGAGGGATGGCTGTTGCTACAGGGGGAGCCATTATTTCTAGGTCTTTTTAGTAGACAGAGCCAGGAATTAAATACATAAAATACATAAAATACTTTAGGAGTTTATTCTGAGTTCTAATTCAAATTCAATTTATAAAGTTTTCATTTAACCTTTTCTATATTACATTTCTATCTCCTCTGTTTTACACAGATAATTCTAATTCTCAAAAACAACAGGGGAAGATGGAATTAAGTACCTACTTACTCGTTAGTTTTTTTTTTTTTTGGAGACAGACTCGCTTTGTAGCCCTGTATACAGTGCTGTGGCATCTTCATTGCTCATAACAACCTCAGACTGTTGGGATCAAGTGATCCTCTTGCCTCAGTTTTTCTGTTTCTTTTTTTAGTAGAGACTAGGTTTTGCTCTTGTTTAGGCTGGTCTCAAACTCCTGACCTCAAGCAATCCACTTGCCTCGTCCTCCCAGAGTGCTAGGATTACAGGCATGAGCAACTGCACGCAGCCTTTATTTGCTTTCTTTGATATTACAAAAACAGTATTCTCAATACTGCCACAATACTAACATGGTGCCACTGGTTATGATAACTGAAAACCAAATAAAATTTCTTTTTTGTATGCTATCCCTATTCTCCTCTTGATTTTTATTTTTTGGGGGGTATTTATAGTTGAATATTGGGCTAATTTAAACACTGATTAGCTCTTAGATGACATTTACAGGAGCAGTAATTTTAACTTTGTTAGGTAAAATGTTGGATTTGTAGTTAGGTTTAGAAAAAGTCCTTATCTGTTAGAGAATTTGTGGGTGATATGATGTCGCATCTGCGATTCTCATTAAAATATCCCAGGAAGAAAATGGGAATAGAGGAAATGAGATTGCTTATTTTTGAAAGAGGGGGTAGGATGTTGCTTATTTTTGTAACTTGAAGGTTTCAAAAGAAGGTGTGGCATAGTAACTTTAAATATTTATAATAAATTTAAATATTAATTTCATAAACAGTGAAACAGCAAGGACATATGGGGAAGAAAGTAATAAGGAAGGAAGAGACAGGGAGGGGGAAATAACTAAAAAATGAGTGATTCCATTCTCAACCTGGTGGTCTAGCCTGGTGACCTAAAATGGTTCCTGAATCTAGGAAAATGGATAATATTTAGAGTGAAAAGAAGAGGAAGCAGAGGTGTAGGAAACCACGATGTAAGGGATGCATAGCAGAAGAAGAATCTTCCCACTAAGGAAGCTAATACCACCATCCTGAGAGTAGATGCTCATCATTCTGAGCATTTTCTGAATTGCCTGGGGAGGGGCAGCCTGTTAGACCTCATCACAGGTCAATGTCACTAGGGATGAGGGTTGGGAGTCCATGTTTTAAGAAGGCTCTCTGAATTTGACGGATCGAGGAAGGATTGGGATGAGGTAGAGCCTGAGCAAGAGGTGTTGCAGGGAATCAGCTGGTGCAGAACACTGGATTAAGGACTGGATGGAGGGAGCCTGTGTGGATTACTCTTCTAGAACGTTATCTGTGAAAGGATGAAGAGGGTAGATGGGAGGCCTTGTGGCTGATGGAGGTGGTGATTGTTGCAGGAGTTGATGCTTATGATGATATTGGAGAGGTTACTTATAAGTGGGGAGAGTGTGAATGGTTCTCCAGGACTGGACCACCAGAGAGATTATCTGTTTGGAAACAAAGATTTTTGATGGAAAGCTT
This sequence comes from Arctocebus calabarensis, assembly GCA_963573935.1. NCBI lineage: Eukaryota > Metazoa > Chordata > Mammalia > Primates > Lorisidae > Arctocebus > Arctocebus calabarensis. Next base: position 48,166 of record CAUYON010133456.1, read on the forward strand.
GGAAGTCAAAATGGATTTGGTGTTCATTTGTATATTTATTGTGAATTACATGTAAAAGAGGAGAAGTGTTGAAGTCTTTTTGGTGACTCTGCTTCTCAAGTTGGTTTTGGGCCTATGGCCCATGCCTGATGGCGGAAGTAGGAAGGGGGTGTAAGTCCTTGATACAGGCACTCTTCCCCAAACCCCACGTTCTCCTGGTTCTCGTCCTTTCCTTGCCTCTCATTAAATGGCAGTCTTACATGTGTACAACCTCTAAAAGGCGTTGCCGGGTACGCAGTGGTGCTTTTCAGTTATTTGGGAGTATTGGAGGGATTCCTGCATTTCCACAATGATTTCATAATCATGGTATTGGAAAGCTGTGGGCGAGGATGGAGTTGAGAATCTTCTTCCTCCTGTTTTCCTCTGCCTGGGGGTCTTTATTTTATTTTTAAAAACAGCAGATTTACCATTACCTGTGTGCTTGGGAGCATCATCTATTTTGAAGTTTTTCTTTCTTTTACCCCACTTTGTATAGTGTATTTATTTTTACTTTTAACATTGTTTTCCTATTTAGACCAGTGAGTGTTTTTGGTTGGGTGGGTGGCTTTGGGTTATATTTGTTTCCTCGTTTCTGTCTACCCTGTATCCACCCAGAACCTCTCCCTGCCTCATCCCCCGTCTCCTCCTTGTTTTCTGTTGTGGTTACTTGGATGCTGACCCGTTCAACTTGTGCACTGACCCTGGTACATGGCTCGCTTTCTTTCTCATGATCATATTTATACTTTTGATGGATATATTTAAATGAACAGCTGTGGGTTTGTTGAGTCATACCACAATTATCTGATTCTGCTTTAGCTGCTCGACTGGCAAAAGCATATTTCAAGCTAAATTGTGAGAGAATTCCATTAATCACATTCTATTTGGGGGAGGGGAGAGGAGAAAGACCACTAAGAAATGTTTTTATTTTAAAGATTAATGTTAATTAATTAGTGATTCCATTATTTAGAGTAGGTTGATCTGGTTGCAATGTAATGTGTCACAGAAACTTTCCACTATAAGACATTTTATGATGTTAGTCTTGTAGGCAAAATTCCCTGGAATAATTGATGTGCATATAAACTTAGTTGCTCATGCTAAGCACTGGTCGTGTAAAGACCAGTGCTCTTGACTCAACATTCTTTGAATTCATTGACTAAGCATTTTGTTTAAAACTCCTAAAAAAATACCATCTAATATAGAAGATGTTAAAAATGCTCCCCTGCCTCCAATGTACTAACTGCTAACTAGAACTTCTGGTGGAGTCTTTGGCTTCCATCCGATGGATCTATTTTTCTCTTGATACTTCCTCGGGGTTCTTTCTGAAGGTTATTAATAGGCATGGAAGCCTGGCTTTCCGAATAGTGTCAATAAATGTTAGAACCCTTCAGGGGAGATAATATGTCAATTTCAGACTTGGAGGCAATGTATTTTCAAGCTGCAGTAGCTGTCTCAGAGGTCACTAGGGATGGCTCCGGGCATATCAGCTGGTGTCTGCAATTGGAGACCCAAGCAGTCCTTTCCAAATGGGATATTGTCTACCAGGGAGTTGTCTGGTGGACCAGAGCCTGCCAGCCGTCTTTTTCTTTGGCTGGTTCTCTTGGATGACACCCTTAAAAACTGGAATCCAAGTACAAATGTTATCTTTTAATTTGTCTCAAATACCCGGTTGCTACTATATTAAATTGAGGACATGGAACAGTCCCCCCTCACCGCCCTTGACCCCCTTCATTTCTTTGTCAGGCCTTGTAAAACTTAAATTATGCCTTCCTCTCCCCACCCAAACCACAGTGTAGCCTAGACTCAGGGCGAGTGTGTTCTGCTTTATATTGAGTGCCCTTTGCGTGCCAGGCATGGGTTGTAGTCATGAGCCTGAGTTCTTTCTCTCACGTTGCTTACATTTTGGTATGTGGAAGAGGGTAGGAGAGGAGGAAACATAATAAACATACACTAATAAGTAAGTGACAAATTTCAGCCAGTGTTAAGTGATATGAGGAAGATAGGGCAGGGTAGTATAGAGCATCAGATGGGTGAGAAGGTCTGGGACAGGAATGGACTTGAAGTGTAGGGTGAAGGGAAGGCTGTGGTCAGGCCAGTGAATAAAGGGTGGGTTTTTCCCTCCTCCACAGAAGTATGTTCTAGTGTCTTCCATTGGGGGAAAGGAAGGGATATACTTCCCTGGCTCTGACATCCCTTTCATCTTATATGCTCCCCTCTGAAATTATAGGTTTATTATGTTAGCCTTAGAATTAGGGCAGTCAGCTGTGTCAGATGGTAGGTGCTTCTAGTATCATTTGCCCAGTAAGGGGAGGAATAGAAAGGTATAATTTATTAGGTTAAAGAGGAATCTTGAGGTTAGGTATGGTTAGAAATGAGATAGGAGGGCTCATTTCTTTTTATTTTATTTTTTTACAGATCTGAATGTATTTATTTATTTATTTTTGAGACAGTCTCAGTCTCTACCCAGGTAGAGTGCGGTGATGTCATGGCTCACAGCAACCTCCAACTCTTGGGCGCACAAGCAATCCACTTGCCTCAGAGTTTCTATTTTTAGTAGAGATGGGGTCTTGAACTCCTGAACTCAAGCAACTCACCTGCCTCAGCCTCCCAGAGTGCTGGGACCTCAGGTGTGAGCCACCATGCCCATCCAGATCTGAATTTATTAAGGAGGGCAAAAATGCAGGTTTTGGAAGCACTCCTTTGCAGGGTCACGGGCAGCAGACATTCAGGAGGAAAGAGGGCATGTGCTGGGTCTTCAAGTCCTACCTGAGGACTTTCGGGAAGAAGTAGGATTTAAATGCTCTCTAAAGTTACATACCTGAAAGAGTTTTATGGGGAGGGATAATAGGGACTTTCTACTGATAGGTGAAAAAATTATTCCAGTCACATTTTGCAAAACGGAGGTAGAGATAGTGGGCTGTGAGCTATATCTCAGGGAATCTAACAAAATAGCTGGGAGCTGATGAGGTCCCGTCAGTTGAAACAAAGCAGGAGAACTGTGGCTGTTTGATACAGAGAGAATGAAGTGAAAAATGAGGGACAGTCTCCAGGAAGTCAAATGTGTTGAAATTAAAAAAAAATAACTCCAGTTTTGAGATGTCAGTAAAGCATGTATTGAGTGATCAAAACATTGTATTCTCAGAAGCTTAGCTTGGTATGTATGATCCGGGTATATGTAGCAAAGTCCATTTCATTCTGTGTATAATTAAAGTAAATTTACCATAGATTCTTTGATTCTCACCTAGTAGCTTAAGCTAAAATTTTCCCTTATTTTCATTCAATAAGCCTTATCTTTTTTTCCCTTTATCATTTTACAGATCATGTTGTTTCCTTCCTTTCCTTCCCAAACCCTATCTTGGGTCCCTCTGTCACAGCTGGAATGTTTGTAGTGCAACTCAGTCAGAACCCTTTCTTTCCTGAAATAATCTATAATTATTTCCTCTAACTACGGGATAAACTGATCCAGGGCCTGGTTTTCAGTTCTGTAGGACTTGTCCAAGAAGCTATTTGTATTCCTCTATCATGAAAGATCAAATTACATGCTAATATTCGGAAAGTGACACCACCCCACCAGAGACCCTCCAGCAGCAGTGAAGTCTATAGAAAACCGAGCCTTGGCAATTTGCACATCACCATTCAGCTGGAGTGTGGTGTTAAAAATATTTAACAGGTCATTTTTGAACTATTGAAAAGACCCTGACTTAACTTACGTGGTATGATGGCTTCTGCTTAGCCTTTCTTTGCGGCTTTTACTGACAGCCTATGTCTCTTTTCACCCCTCCCAAAGGCCCAGGTGTCCGGGAGCAAGCTACCTTTGGGAGCAAAGAAGAGATGTCTGTGTGCTCACGTTATCTAATCAGTTACACAGACTTTTGCCCACTCAGTGGTGGTTCATGTACATCTATCTTCCTTCAATGTTTCCTGTATAGAATTTGTCTTAATGGCTGTACCTTGGCCCACCACATGTTCCTTACACTAATGTCCCTTTATTTTGAGGTGTGAGTTACCAAAGAACTGAAGCGTGTGGGGGGTGGGGGGTGGGGTGGGGGTGGGAGCTAGAAACCACTGACACACTTTGAAGGAGGTGTATTTTTTCTTTGAGATGAGTGTTTTTTTTTTTTTTTTTCTTTCTTTCTTTCAGGGGGATAGGAGAAGGGAAGAGGAAACTGGAGGTTAGAGAGTATATGCAATTAATTTTCAGCTAGAGAAATAGAAAGAGGGCATGATTAAAAGGTGGCCCAGATAACCAGGAGTGTAAAATATTCTCTAAGACGAAAAAAAAATCACAATTATTGAAGCTCAGAATGATTTGAAATTTGGATAAAATGTTAAGGACAACAAAATAAGATTGCTTACCTATGGCTGGTTAGTAAAAAATTATGTAGCATGGTGGTTGCTTAAGACCACCTGGTTGGGTGGTCTTGAGTTTGACCTTGTGTCCTTGGGAAGTTACTTCTACCCATCCATTTTCTTATCTATAAAATGGAATTAATATGAGTATTTATCTCAGAGTGTCTTGAGGAGAGATTGACTGACACAATGCATTTTGTTCCTCATGCACAGTACATGGCTTATTAGTAAGTGCCACTACTGTTATGGTGATAATGATATAATGTTGACAGATGACTAAGAGAAAGCTAGATTACTCAACTTCTTTTTTCTGCTTTGCCTCTGCCAGTTATATTAAAGAAGATGTTTTTTTTTTCCTTTTAGAAGGCATAGCACAGACTGCATAAACAGATATAAAGAAAAAAGAAAAAGCTTGAGTGGGATAGTAGGACAAGCCCTTACTAATGGTGAGCAGGTGTGGGCTGCAAAGTGATTTCATATGGACAATGTAAAAATCATTAAAAATAGAGACAAGTTAGGGTGTATGACCTGTCTTTCAGATTCTTTCTAGATCAGAGATTGTTAAAAATTGAGTAGAGAAGAGCATTAAATTTAAAATGCCCCTTTTGAACGAGTTAAGTGGGTACCCAGTAAATTATGTGTTGAACAAATGGCCAGAATAAATGAGTTTAGGCTATCTGGCCAGACAAGTGGACATTTTGTTGAATTTTCTGATGGGAAAGAACCTTAGGTTTCATTTTACCATTTTCCTTTCATCCTTAATATCTTCGATCACAAATTGTATGCTGCTTATAAGTCTAGGTTTCAGAAATATCCTCTATTGCCATATGGTAGATTATCAACTCAACTGCTTAATTTGGATTCTACCACGTAAATGTTGAATATGGAAGTACTTTATACTCAGTTATTCTGTGACCAACATCAAGATGATTTTTATGGAGGTGGGGGAGGTAAGCGTATTGCAGTGTACCTCAGGCTTTATCCAGCTGTAAAATTGTTGGTGAGTGAAAGAAGTGCCAAACTTGATCTCAAGCCCACACATGTTACAAATTGAGCTAAACCCTAGCTCCTTAACTGGATATCAGTCTGCCCTATAAATGGAGTTTGAAAAGTACCATGGGATTTGGAAGGTGGTTCTATTCTTCCCTGGTATTGTGTCTATTTTTAGTAGAGTATCGTGGGAAATGTTCTGTCTTCCAAGAGGGGAGGCCTGAGAACATTGTAAGAGATGGTTTAAAGAGGTTACTTTAGTTAAGCCAGTAAGTCTTCTTCAACCACGTTCTGGATATTTTTCTGTGTCTGAAGTGTAAGAACAGACAGGAGATGTATATATACTGGAGGCAAAAATTCATCCTCTGAGTGCTTTTGATAATATTTTGCAATTCTCAATAACTTACGATTTTTCAGTTAGAGATTTTGGCATTAGGACATTGCATAGGATTTAGTTGAACTTAAATGAGATGAGCAGTTGTGAGTATCTCTTATTTCAAGTGTATATCTTATTTAAAAACTATTGAACTGTGCACATAAATTATTTTTCCTACTTTTTTTTTTTTTTTTTTGAGACAGAGCCTCAAGCTGTCCCCCTGGATAGAGTGCTATGGTATCACAGCTCACAGCAACCTCCAATTCCTGGGCTCAAGTGCATCTCCTGCCTCCACCTCCCAAGTAGCTGGGACTACAGGCGCCCACCACAACGCCTGGCCATTTTTTGGTTGCAGCCGTCATTGTTGTTTGGCGGGCCCAGGCTGGATTTGAACCCGCCAGCTCTGGTGTACATGGCTGGCACCTTAGCCCGTTGAACCACAGGTGCCGAGCCTATTTTTCCTACATTAAAAATATCTAATATGTTCTTCCTTGACTGTTAGGCTTGTTGACTTTCTTGATGTTAGCCAGGTTAAAACTGTACAAGGAGCATTTTTGTTAGGCATTGGGTAAGTGATCAGGTTAAAGTATGTGGTATCATTTGTTTATCTGGTATAGTAGAAGAACTGAGCATTTAAGGAGGAAGGGAATGGTCCAAGAACTCCTGGGTTCCCAATATTTTCTCAGGGTTTCTGCAAGGTCCTCCATCTTCCAGTGACATGTACAAGGCTTGATTTTCTATATATATACTTCAAGCAATACAACATGTCATAACAGATTGAATGTAGAATCATAGATGAGAATCCAGCTGTCTTCTACTAAGCCAAACATAGAGATTCACAAAAATGCAAAACAATGTAATTTTCTCAGTATGTTTTTTAAAAATATAATTCTTTTTAAATTTTTTAATAATGTCATTTTTATTATTTTAATATGAATATAATGTTTTAAAAAATCTCAGTTTTAGTTTCTAATACAGTAAATATCAGTAGATAAGCTCCCTAGTAATTTCCAACAGAAGAAAGAGATCTCGAGACCAAAAAGTTGGAAAACTACTGAACTATTGAAATTATTGCCCTCTCATTTTCCACTATTATTCTGTCTTTCTCCCATGTAATATCTGAAAACTCCTTAGCCGGTAATACTTCAGAGCAGGCAAGTTGAAAATTTACTTTTGAAAACAATTATTTTTTTTCATATAATTAAAAATTTAAAATAGATGCTCGGGGCTTCAGGTTGATTCTTTAGTATACTGAAGTTTCTTATCATTAAAATATGGGCAAGAAATTTCGGAACATTCTCCTTTCTTCATTTTTTTTTTTTCTTTCCTTTGGGAGTGATATTTTTAATAGCTGAATTTACTGGTCAATTAATTGTTCACACCTTGAACAAGATGGCAGGCAGTAAGTGATAGTGACTTTTTTCCCGAAGATTTTTGGCAGATTTTGAGCTGTCTTTAAGGAGATTAGCTCAGGGGACTGAATTTATAATTCTTTTTCTGTTTTCTATTTATGAGCCTAAATGGGTGTTTTGCTTGCACAGTGATAAACTATTGTTAATGGGTATTTGGGGCATGGGCTTTTTCTGGCTTTGAGATGTGGAAAATAGGTCAGTGGTGATTGTTTCTTAAATTTTCTTTTTAAAATAATTACAGCATTCTTGATTTTAAAGCTTGTTGACTGATAACTTTTACTATTCACTGAACTACATTACAGATTAAAGTTATGGAGGTGGTAAATCTTTTCACCTTGCTATTCCTTTGCGGGTTTTTATGTGGTGGTAAGGTGAGGGAAGGCAGCTAATTCTTTAGAATTTAAACATAAATTGAGCTGATTAATTCAGGGGAAATCTAACTAAACAGATACTAAATGTGCCCCTACTTGGCTCAGGCAGTGATGAACAAGATAGACTATAGATTTTGCTGCCATGGAGTTTACAGTCTAGTGAGAGAGACAGACATTGAAAAGCATACCCAGGTATGAATGAATATACAGTGTAATTATTAATCATGATGATTTCTATGAGTGATCATTAACAAAATGAGATATGAGAGTGAGAAAAGAGGATTTAAGGGTCTAGTCAGGCTTTTGGAAGGAAAGGACCATCACAGGGGACTTGATGCAGGAAGGTCCAGAGGTAGACAGGGTGTAGGCTGGTTCCAGTCACTGGAAGATGAATGGGGGCAACTAAAGGAACTGAGAGATGTGTGAGGACCAAGGGGGCTTCATGGGATAGAGATGGAGAGCTGAGTGGTAGGCATAGAGTGCCCTGCCCTCCGTCCCCTCAAGCCTTCTGGAGTGTTCTCCAACTTCTTGGCTCTCTGTGTCTTGGCCATGCTGGTGTTTTTTCAGTTCTGAGGTATGCTGTTAGGCCTTCCCACAACACCCTGCTTGCTCTGGCCATAGAGCCCCTAAAGAAGCTAAAAAATTATGCCTTTTCTGTTGATCGTCCATGTCTTGTGTTCTGTGTGTACCTTTCCCTAGTACCTCCTACAAATTCTTTGGTTTCCTGGTTCCTCTACAGATGTTACCTCCCCATGGATCCTCCCTCCAGAAAACTTAAAGTTGTTTCATTCACAGAGTTGTTTTCACTATGTTCCTTCCAAATACTTAATTTGGTTTTTATTTATGCACGCTTTTGGATGTTCTTTGATTATTTGTAAGCTCCACGATAGCAAAGACAACATTTGTATGTCTTCATCATTTTAGGTCTTTAATGTATAATACATAGTCGGCACTCAATAGATTTTGAATGGATGAATAAATCAATGAATGAAAGACTGGGAGTTCAAAGGTACAAGACTCAGATGAGAAATAGTTTAGTCCAGTGGTTTTCACTGGCTTTTGTTGACATATCTTATCAGTTAAGTTTTTTTGGTGTACTCTCATCATATAAGTTGGTTATATGTTTTATATAAAATAAAAAGTATATATTATAAGACACTCATAAAATGATTAAAATTTTTAATTTTAATAATTAAAAATTAAAAAATGAAAGAAAATATTTACACCATTGCTAATGGTGATAGCATTATATATATATATTTTTTAAACCTTTATTATTATTATATATATATATTTTTTTGCAGTTTTTTTTGGCCGGGGCTGGGTTTGAACCCGTCACCTCCAGCATATGGGGCTGGTGCCCTACTCCTTTGAGCCACAGGCACCGCCAATAGCATTATTAATTAATTATTATTAATTAATTTTATTATTTATTATTAATTAATTATTATTAAGATTAATGAAAATCTCTAGGCACTCAGGATGATGTTTATTATATATCAGTGGATGCAAATGCTTTTTTCAGATATTTTTAAATTTCGAATTTGAAGAGACTGCTTCATGTCAGATTGAACTGAGTATTATTACTTTTCTTTAGTAAAGTGATTAATGTAGAACCACTAGAATAGTCAGTGTCAGGCCTGTCCTTTCTTACTCTTCTCTGGTGCCTGCCTTAATAACATATTCAAGCTCTAATTTCTTTAATGGTTTTAGAACACTTGTCGTTTGAGGAGGGCTCATTTCATTATTCCTAGCCAATATAATCCCACTTAAATGGGCCCTCAAAACTACAGTACATGTCCATATTCTAAACATGTCTACCGTTTCCTACTCTTTCTGACTGATACCTTATTTCTGACCAATAATCAATAGACTGTCATAAGAAACAGACAAATTAAGGCTCAACTTATTTACTACTTTATTATATTGAAACATATTTATGAAAAAGAAATTTTGATACTTTGATTTCACAGCTCAATGAATGACCCTTACGTGACCCTTGGAGTCTCAGTTTTGGAGATGAGTGGGCTAGTGCTTTAGACTACTGTAGACATGTGATTATGATTCAAAGTGGTGTAGGCCAGTGCTGGGGGGCTGAAGTCACTGCTCATGGAGATGTGTTTCACCAAGTGCTTGGTTCAAGCAAGATCCTGCATGAAAGGAGTAGGACATGGGGCAGCAGAGGGGAAGAGGAGAGGCCCTGGGCAGTTGAAGCAGAGGGAAACTAACTACACAGCTATGCTAAAAGGCCCAGAGATGTGTTGGAGGAGGCGGGCTCTGGTCGTGACGCACCACGATGAGGGATTTGTATTGTCCCCACAATAGTCCACTGTAGAAAAGATCTGTGTTGACGTGGTAATAATAATGATGATAATAACAACACCCGAAAAGGGGTTCCCTCAAGTTTCGTAGACTTTTTTTTCTTTTTTTTTGAGACAGATTCTCAGTTGCCCTGGGGTTGAGTGTTATGGCATCATAGTTCACAGCAACCTGCAACACTTGAGCTCCTCTTGCCTCAGCCTCCTACGTAGCTGGGACTATAGGCACCTGTCTCAATGCCCAGCCAGTTTTTCTATTTTTAGTAGAGATGAGGCCTTTCTCTGGCTCAGGCTACTCTCGAACCCCTGAGCTCAGGCAATATACCCACCTCGGCCTCCCAGAGTGCTAGGATTATAGGCGTGAGCCACCTCCACTGGCCAAGTTTCACATATTTCTAAAAATATGAAAAGAAGGAATATTGCTATTACAGGAGGGATAAGCTGAAATATAACTATAGAAAAAGGAGAAATATGTTAAAATGATGGGTAGTGAGACTTGACAGGGATGGGAGTAGTAAACAGAACACCAACGCAAAGTTGATTTTGAGAAGAAAAGTTAGAAAATGAATGCTCCAAAGAAGTTAGATAGCATTTGGGCTTTTGCTCTTTGTTTTAAAACTGGAGGGAGTAAGGACTTTACCACTTTATTTTACCATCCAGAAAATTGCAACAAACTAAACTCCCATTATATTCTTGATCTTTTGCAGAAATTATTCAAATGGAAGAGTTCTTTATTATTTCCACTTTAACTCAGAAAATTGAGCTTCTACCAATGTAGTTTTAGGACAATACCCACTTGAAATTTATATTAAATATCTTATTTTCTCTAAGTTATAGTTTCATATTGTATAGATTTACATGATTTCTTATTTTAAAAGTCTTCCTGTCTTAGTTGTATCTATCCATTATTAAGTTTTTTGCCATAGATGAGGTATACCTTTTTTTTGGTATTTATTTCTTTTTTGTCTTGGGGCTGTATGGGGATATAGGTTGCTCCACCTCCAGCCCTTTTAAAGGAGAAGTAAGGTCACATATATTCAATCACTTAATCTCCAACATTATGTTAAAACAGTCTATTGATGTTTCTCAGGGTTTTTAATTTAGTGCCAATTGTTCATTCAATAGGGTAAAATAAATACAAACTTCAAATCTTTTGGGAGTGCCTAGACTTAAGAGTGAAAGTTTTTCATTTTCTTATTGAGTTCTTCACAAGAGTAGATTCTGAAAAAGTAGACTTAGAGTGGCTACCAGTCAGTGATGATATGTTTAGATTCATAAAAAGGATACATGTTCAATGAAGTAAATAAGAAATAAGGCAGTGTACGGGTTGGGGGCGTTTGTAAGGGGGGCCTTGAATGGCAGTGTGAAGATGGTATGCTTAATTGAATTTGTCATCCTGCGGTTAGATCTTTTTGTTTCACTTATATCGCTTCTTTTCATCCCACAGTTGTACAATGGTAGATGGAGTAATGATTCTTCCCGTGCTAATGGTGATTGCTTTCCCTTCCCCAAGTATGGAAGGTAAGTGATTCACAGCTACTTGGGTTAGGATAATTATAGGATGTATTGTTTGGCTTACTGTAAACTAGTTCTTAATCATATCAGATTGAACACATACTTTTCATAATAAATATTAGGTAATCCTCTTGACTATTTTAAAGTAAAAATCTTCTACATACTTTGAATTTTTACATTATATTTTTAGAAAATTCAGTGTAATTTCCTACCTGAAATAAATATGAAGGAGAAATAAAGATAAAATTTTATAATGAACAGTAAAACAATATGTCTAAATAAATGTGATACATTCACTCAGGCATGAAGTAGTACATGTTTGCACTATATAGGTAATACTCTGACATCTTCAAAAACAGGTATCGGTGGCTTAATTGTCACCATAGTCTTACCTTCAGTGATTGCATTTTCTGAATTGGTGAACAAATTTTCTTGGTTAATCTCAAGAAAACATAGAACTGTTGGCCCTTGATTTATATACTAGTTATATTTTTGGAAAATTTAATACAATTAAGACAGTATGAAAAAACAAGATAGGATGAGGCATACTTCATGTTTTTATGTATGATAGCCCTAGACACTAGGTTCGATCAATTATACAGAGATTATACATGTAAATGGATACTCAGTGGGACAGTCAAAAACTTGTGGGGAAAGCTAATAAAAGTTACTCATAATTACCTGCACTTACATGTAGGAAGTGCTTTTGACATGTTGGCATGTATTTTTCTAGGCATATAAAGCAGAAAACATTTATATCTCATTGCTATTGTATAATGAGTAATGCCAACTTTTATTTTACAAAGATTCCTGCATGAAGGGTGATGCTTATAGTGTGAATGTCAACCTTGTTATGATCAGCTGTAACAGTAAGACAAATGCCCCTGTTTCAGGGTATAATAGTTCACTTTGTATAAGGAGTTAGTTTCCAAGGATGCATATGATTTGACAAGTTAGAATAGTCAATACTATGGGAAAACCAGTGCTTAAAATACCAGGAATCTAATTGTCTATAAGGTCTATAATATTTGATCTCTTTTTACTTCCTTTCTGTATTTGTTTACACAAATTATACATATGTTCATTGTCCTAGCCACTAGTCACATTTAGCACTAGTCACATTTAGCACTCGCAATGTGGCTAATCAAGAGTTCGAAATAGTCTCTATGGGTAAAGTACAAATTGGATTTTGAAAACAATTTTGAAAATTTTGCAAATGTAAATTTCACTGCTTTTAGAATTGCGTTAGGTGGTATCCATTTTATTTTTATTATATCTAGAGTCTAGGTAGGCTCTAGATCTCTAAGCAATATTGTTAAAGATACGCGGATAATACGGCAACTGTGTCAGTTAACGCCAAGAAGGTGTGGAAGAGGGATCCTGTCTGGCAGTGTTGAAGGAATTAATAAGAAGAAATAGGTTTTTATTAAAGCTGGAAGGATTTGATGAGTTAACAGTGGTTTTCAATTGGGGCTGATTTTACCTCCTGGGAGATACTTGGCAGTTTCTGGAGCCATTTATAACAGGTGCATTCTAGGACTTTCCCCTTCTTTTAAATTGCTAAACAGTGCAAGTATTTGAAAATATTCAGATCGTTGAGGACTACAGTCCAAATTTTGTACTCTTTCCCCTATGTACCATGTAAGTTCTGTGTGGTATTAAGTAGTTCCTTTAGGTTTCGATTGATATCATGGATAGACCAGTGGTGTAGGCAAGATAGAAAAAAAGAGCTTGGAAGAGAATTAGAAATAGAAATGTAGTATGAAGAGAGAGGAGGTGGAGAAAGAATGGGAAGAAGAGAGTGTTAACAACCATGCCATTGGCCATGTGCTCCTGCTTTCAGCTCTTAAGCTGTCCAAGGATTCAGCAATGACCTCTTAATGCTACAATGAAAACATACAATGAAACCAGTTAGTTTGGGCTAAAATGGAATTGAATTGCCACCAAAATTTTACTGTTTGATATACAACCACACTAGTATGGTTTATAAGTGTGGAAGAGAGCATGACGTCCTTTGTAATAATTGCTATTTTTTAAAAAAGACAATTTCCAGTGAGTGCTGCAACCTAGAGTGCTGTCACCATAGGAGCAGTTGCATTAGTGCTATCTGCCCGCCGTCACTCAGCTCCCTGATTTAATAAAAAAGCACACACACACAAATACATTAATATATACACGTATAAACATTCTATGGAAGGCATGTGGTTTTTATATATTTACTGCAAATTCAAAAACCCACTGAGAAACTCTATTTGTTTCTAATACACTCAACATTATACACTCTAATATATTCAATGTTAGTTATAAAGTAAATGTTAAGTACAAATACTTAGCAAAACAGGTAAATAACGGGGCAGAAAATGAAAATTTTTGTAATAGCATTATCACTTGTCTGGGGCTGATTTTTGGATCATCAAATTTAAAAAGAAAGAGACCCCTATTTGATGTTTACGGAGCAGCTAGGGTATCTTATCAATTGTGCTTCAGTAAAACTGGATCTCATTCTTGGGACATAAATAAGACAGTCATAGGGACTTTGTTGTAAGGTATTTTGTTTGGTCGTGTACTCTTCTTAGTCTATCATAAAAGCCAACGACTTTTACCCTTTTATCTCCCAAATGTCTCTTAAAGATTTATTAGAAACTGTGCTAGCATTTAAAATAATAGGTTCAAACAGTGATTCTGGTAGAGTTTCAATGTACTTCAGAACCCTTCTCAAGTTCTGTGGAGCTCTGAATGCCCTGGACAAAAAAAGACTTTTTTACTAAATCAGTTAGGAAAATCCTGCCTGTCATAACTGCCTCTTTGATGATTAAAGGTAATATTTAATGAGTATGTTATATGTGCCAGGTGTTGGGGTAACTGCTTTTATGCATTATTTCACATAATCTTTACAATTACCCTAATGAGACAAGTTTTTCTGGATGTGCTTTGGGAGTGGATAAAGCTCTTGCTCAAGGTTACTCAGCCAACAAAAGGCATAATAGACTTTGAGGAATCTTGTCCAGGAACTTCAGTGATTTCCAATCCTCTTCCAAATTTTGCTTTTTTGTCTGTGTGCTCTAAATTAGCTACATCCACATTCATATGATGTCTGGTACATACTAAAATCCATCTTAACCCGGTCTATTTGAGAGAATGAGGAGAGAGCTTCTAACAGCAAATGGTGAGGCCCCTTCATCTGGGTTTAGGTTTCTTACTTCTCTTGTCTCTCCTACCAGTAATAATCTTTCATGTTCATTATATATACAACTCTAGCTGCAGGAAGAGTTTTATTTGCTCTCATGGAGAAGAGCACTTAAGTCCTAATTACCTGTGTATCCTTCCCTTTCCTTCTCATTAATAAGACTAATCATGCTCTAATACCACTATTATTCCACCAGGGTGGAGGCAGAATCTCCATGTTTGGCTTTTCTTTTGTTCCTGTACACATTTGCAGGTGAAGACTGTGACACAAATACTTAAAATGGAATATTACTTCTTCAGAAAGCCTTCAAAGCTAAGACAACCCACATTTTATTAAATTTGCAAGCTACAGTTCGATTTTATTATAGTAAGGAAGGCCAGACCTAGGCAGTTTTGTTGCAAGAGATTTTGGTCTGTTCTGGAGAGGATTGGTAGGTACTAAATTATTTTCTAAGTTGACTTTATTTTTAGGATTTACAAAGCCACCATCACTCAAGAATTTCCAGTCCAATTACCCAATGAGGGAGGGAAGGAGTAACTTCGATGGACTTTTTGTTAGGGTCCACAAAGGTGCCCCTCTTTGCCACTGAGGATAGGAATAGAATAAGCCTGTCTCTGAATTTCTTATTATTAATGATTCAGGCAGTTCTTCAAGGGATGATTGAATGTAATAGAAATGTCTTAGTATTATTTTGTGCTCTCATTTCTCATTACTGTAAGTTATCACTTTTGTTCAGAATAATATCTTTTTCTTTGATATATCATCAAATAAGAGACTTTTTTTTTTTTTTTTTTTTTAATTTTGCAGCTTTTGGCCAGGGCCAGGTTTGAACCTGCCACAGCTGGTATATGTGGCCAGCGCCCTACTCCTTTGAGCCACAGGTGCCGCCCAAATAAGAGACTTTTTTTAAAGAGACAGAGCTAGATGAGATATACTGACCTGTTTACCACGGCTAGGACCTAGAATGTAAACATCTGATGAAGTTGCACACTTTCAAGACATTGCTTCTTTATTGTAAAATTTTCTTATGTAACCAAATGAGCGTGTATTAGTTGATGTGAGATGAGCTTTAACAAAGCTTCCTATTAGCCTTTCCTTCCTGGGAAATGTTTGTTTCAGGGGGAAATGTGGGTAGTAGAGCCACATCCATTTTTTTTTTAAGTGAATGGTATAAAAGAGGTGTGAGTAGCAGTAGAGTGTGGGAGGACTCTAAAAATCCAATCAATTAAAGTCAAATATTGAACAGATGGAAAAACAAGTCCAATAGCCAGTCTCATGAAATGATTTCTTTGTGGTCAACAGTAAGTTGTACAGTGCAAAAGCTTCTAAGCTTTCTCTCTTAGAAGGACAAGTCTCAAGAATGAGAAGATGAGGGCCCTCTCCTCTGTATGAAAAAATGAGTAAAGGAAGGGGTTTATAGGAATGTTATGCATGCAACTTTCAGTCTTGAAAAAGAAAATGCCAGGGAAAACGAAATACACTTAACAATTAATCTGCAACTCTTAAAACACTGCAAGCTATTCTCTGGAACTTTCCTCTGTAGCCCAGGATGACCTTAGGCAAGCTTCCATAGATAATGATTATTCCTGATAGTCATAGTGACTCAGAACTCATGTCGTTTGAAGATAGTCTAAGACACAGGTGGGGTGGCATTTAAACTTTTGACTGTGACTCACAGCAAGCAACATTTTAGAGTAGGACCCAGTGCCCATATGGGGCCCACACACATCTGAAATGAAAATTTCATGAAACAATAATTACTCTTACTATGTTTGATGTGCTCCTGTTTCTTCTTCTTCTTCTTTTTTTATTCTTTTCAGTTTTATTTCACTTGAAAAGACAGACAAAAACCTTTGAATTGATTTAACTACTCGCTAATGGGTCATAACCCATAGTTTAAAAAAGATGGCAACAGTCTGCTCCCAAGACTTCATTGCCTAGAAGTTCCTGCTGCCCCCAGGTGAAAGCTCTGACACCTGACCATAGGTCACAGTGGCATCTTCTCCAACAAAGCTGGCCTAGAGCCTTTTATTTTTTCACAAGTTCACGCAGCCTGGCCATCCTCTCTCCATGCTGGTGATCTGGCAGGAGGAGGGAAGTTTGCATTTGTGCCTTCTCTGCCTTGGTCATAGCACCTGAACAGCTGCTGACTGACTCTCTTCCTCCTTTTTTTGTGGCAGTGTTGGTGACATTCACCTTAAAGAATCATCTGGGGTGGTGCCTGTGGCTCAGTGAGTAGGGTGCTGGTCCCATGTACCAAGGGTGGTGAGTTCAAGCCCAGCCCTGGCCAAACTGAATAAATAAAAAATAAATAAACTTAATTTTAAAAAAAAAAAGAATCATCTGCCTGTATTTTTCTATTCACATGGTGCTTTTAGGGGGTGGGGATGGCCTCTTCCTCTTACTTTTTGTGGCATTTGTATTGCCTTCTGAATTTTTGTACCTACATCAAGACAGTTTTAATTGAACAAAAAAAAGTACCCAGAAAATCAGGCATTCATTTAAGAGAGTTAAAAGAATAGATAGAAAAAAGTTATCAGTCTGGTAGTTCAGGATTTGATTCCTATTTCACACACATGCACACACACACAGGCTGGCCATAAAGTTCATGGGCAATTTAAAATCACATATGAACTTTATGGCCGCCCTGTATGTCTGTGTGTTTTTATATATATGTACACACACACACACACGCACACATATATTATATATACATGTCTACATACAGACACACACACTGTGTATATAAAATGCTGCAAAATGCCCTGTAGAGTTCGTGTCATGACTTGTATTTATTTTTAATTCCATGTCCTAGTTCATATGTGTCTCTTCTGAAGGGAAGGCTTTTGACCATGCGTTGGAATGAAGCCTTTCTCCGGAAGGAGGCAGTGTTCTCTTTTCCACTGTGTCTGTGTATATGACACTTCATCCCTCTGCCTATTGGTACGCAGTGTGATGGTGACAGTGAAGTACCCGGCTTGCATGTGTCGTCAGGACTCCTTGCAAAGCCTTTGGTGCCTAGCGAGTCCCAGGGTGTGATAGGCTGGAATTGGGGGTGTTCACTGTATTATCCCTAGAGTCTGAGACACTGCCTGGTGTGTAGTTGGCACTCAATGAATATTTGATAAATGAATAAGTAGTGTCAGCTGCAGTAATAATTATTGTGATACGTATATAAGAGATGATATGATAAGGGACAGAGGGACTGATCTGGGCTGAGGTGATAATAAGATGGCTTACATACCCTTTGAGAAGAATTAGTCTGAGTTTGGGGAAAGAGAATCAGTTATTAAACAGTCTGACATTCTCTCAATGAATAAGTTAACATGGACACCAGTTGACAGCACTGGGGGACACGGGTGATGCAAACGCAAGTAAGAAGTGGTTCCTGCTGTCTGGGAGTCACCATCCAGTGGGATAAAGCAAAGGTTTGTCATGTCGTATGAACAGCATGGACAGGACAGGCTTCAGCCTCCACGGGGCTGGGATGGGAGACAATAGTCAGGGTGGCTGAGTTCATTCCAAGGATGAACAGGCATTGGACCAGTAAAGGAGGAACACAGGAGGATGTTACCAGCAAAAGGAGGAAGGGGCCCGGAGAGGGGGGACTCCGGGGACATGAAGTCACGAGAGGGGCGGAGGCTGGACAGCTGAGGCCTAGGAAGCACAGGCTAGCGACAAGGGCTGGGGTGCCCAACCTTTTTCCTTTCCTGCCGAATGGAAGAGTAAGAGTTGTCTCGGGCCATGCATTAAATACACAAATGCTGTGAAAGCTGATGAGCAAAAGAAAACGTCCAGGCTTACTTTTCAAGATATCGGACACCACAGGTGAGGCGAACAGTCCTCAAATAATCCATGTGTGGCGTGCAGCGTGGACACGCCTGACTTATATCCCTCCCAGAGGCAATCCGTGTGTGTTCAAAGAGTGGCGAAGTGCACCAGACAGTGTGGCAGATGAATGGATGAAGAAAACTAGTCCTCCTGCAGTTTGGGGGCAGGCAGACCCATGTGCTATGTTTTCAAAGACACCCCAACTATACCACCAAAATGGTGGCAAAGAAGAAAAAAAAAACAAAGCCAAGCCAAACCTTAGTTTAAAGAGTGAAACTTTATTACAGGTGGTTCACATATAATAACAACAGTGGCAAACAAAAATAATCTAATAATAATTCCACTGCTGGTTTTAGTATGAAAACAGAAGCCGGAGCTGGTGACTTTTCTAACAACTTTTGCAAGACACTTAAATCCCTCTAGCTGGCCCTTTGTTCCTGTGTTGCCATGGAGCGTCAATAAGCCCAGCTGAGAATAACCCAGGCAGTGACATGAGAGGTGCGGCTCGCTCGCCGGCATGCTGGCTGGCCAGGTTACGCTGTTTTCGTGGCTCTTGTCTTGGGAGGAGCACTGGGCAGCTGGTTGCTCTGGCAGCTGTGAAAGGTGTATGTCTCTTGGCTGCCTGAGAGTTTGAAACAGAACCAAAAGTTGCCTGCCTTCGGAGCATGTGCAGCTCCAGATCGAGCTGATAGCAACTGAAAATAGCCCACTGAGCACCTGTCCCTTGCACACCAGCCCCTGGCCAACTGCCATGTTAGGACAAGGAGGACTGTCTCGGTGGTGGACAGGTGAGGTGCTGAGCAGATCTAAACGGTTCTTAGGAAGATCTTGGGAACTTTGGTCCTACTTAAAAGGGAGAAAAAAGCAGCAGACTTCTGAGGCGTTCCACTTGGCACTGGTGTGGTCAGTGGGTGGCCACGGTGGCTGTGTACGTACAGTATGTGCTGAAGACGCCGTATAGTTCTTCTTGTTCAGCCAAACAGCGGTCCAATAGATGGAGAGGCATAAGTTTTCTTTTGGAGAGAAAGGCTTTCTTAAAAAACTCTTGGATGGTAGCCACCCACAGTTTATGCTGCCTCAGCTTTAGAAAGGGGAGACATTGAATTACACTATTTTGTTTCATTTTTATGTGTGCCCTTTCATCCCCGGTGATTGTCAGTAGGTGTCTCTTTGCTGGGTTGTTACTTCTTCGTAGTCCGAAGGTGAGCACATGTAGAATCACAGAAGAGAATCCTAGCATGTTAGGAGCTGTCTGTTCCCCTCTGGGACTCCTTCCATCTCCTTCTGGGCTTTCATCTCTTCTTTGGGCTTGCCATTGTTGGACCGACTTGGCACGCCAGCAGGGATGGAAGCAAGCTCTGGAAGGAAATACTTCTGAAATGACTGGTGGAATTAAAGCTACTATTTAAAAGTGACCCTTCATAGAGCCTTGGGTTATCTTTAGGCCAGCAGCGATCTGTAGCTCCAGGAGCCAGAGGGATTCTGCAGAAACTTGCTTGTAGCTTGCGCCTGGGTTTGTGTTTAGATATTCTTGCTCCTTGGCCAGTGGCCTCATGACACATCTCAGATTTATCTGACTCTCTCCTGCCAAGGTCCAAGATTATTATGGACACTGGGAATAGTTTGCCATTTGAAAAGGCAGTTCTGGTTCACAGCATTCTGTTCCCACCTGGAGTGTAGGCACCTGGAGCTTTTTTGTGAGCTCAGGTGAAAAAAGAGTATGTTCAAAAGGACCCAAGTATAGCCTTGTCAAGGTTACTGTAGAATCTTTACCCTGTGGCTAATACGCCAGTCTTCACTGTGCTGAATTGGGAGTTAATGAATTCTTTTGGGCTGTGTTAATGAGACTGATGGGAGAAGATATGCAAAGCAAAGATCTAGTTATGCAGGCTGGCGTATAGATACACAAGGCCTGGAGTCATGGGGTCGAAGTATGGTATTCCTTTCTTCATGAACCCGTTGTGCAATTCTGGGCCTGGTAGGGTCTCAGGAAATGAATTGGGAAATTGGGGAACAGGGAAGCAGCGACTCTGCCTCAATATTTTACACTTATTTTTAAATCTCTTTGAGTTCATCTTGGATGGCAAGAAAGTACAGTAGTCCCCCCTTATTTGCAAGACTTGTGTTCCAAGACCTACAGTGGATACCGAAACCTCACCTAGTGCAGAACTCTCTATGTACTATGTTTTTCCCTCTATATCCGTACCTATGATAAAATTTAATTTATGAATTAGGCATAGTAAGAGATAACAATGGCTAATAATAAAATAGAACAATTATAACAACATGCCGGCATTTCTGCTCCTGTGCATTGGGGCCATTATTTAGGAAAATAAGAAGTGCCTTGAACACAAGCACTATGATGCAGTCAGCCAGTGACCGAGACAGCTGCTCGGTGACTAATGAGCAGGTAGTGTCTGCAGTGTGGAATCACTTGGACAAAGGAATGATTCATATTCCATGCTGGACAGAGCCGGACAATGTGAGATTTCATCACATTACTGAGAACAACACACAATTTAAAACTTAGGAATTGTTTATTTCTATAATTTTTCATTTAGTATTTTTGGACTGTGGTTGACGAAAGGTAACTGAAACTGGAAAGTGAAACCAGGGACGGGGGTGGGAGGTGGCTGCTGTAGTCTAGACATTCCCCTGTGCTTTTTCTCTAGGGTAGGATAGGGTAGGGAGCTAGGGAAGGAGAATTGAACTAATGCAGGACATTTTCACCTTTAGCTTTGGGTGCCACAGTGCCTGGAGGCCACATTCCAAGACTGTTGTTAAACAAATTGGAGCCCTGCCCAGTTTTTGAAGTGTTTGTCTGTGTGGTTTGAAAGCTTCCAGAAAGGGTGTAGGGGTGTGGTGGAGGCTTGCAGAAGGTAGCCGGAGCCAAGACCCAGCCACTGTGGAGGAGACTCGGTCCCAGAATCCCCACGGGAAGGGGAGAGAAGGATGCAGAGGACGGCCAGGTGCTGAGGCTGCCTGCCGATTTCTTCTCCACTTTCTATCCCATCAAGAGATAAGGGATTCTCATAAGATTGTAAAGCCAGAATTGTCAAATACAGCCCAGGTGGAAACCCCCACTGGAATGCCTTACCCTCCTCCCTGGTTAGCCCAAGGAGGTGGGGAAAACAACCCTAACCAGCGCTTCTTCCTGTACTGTGAACAGAGCTTCCAGCCAGAGACTCGAGTAGACAGAACCACCTCCCGGGCTGTCTTTGGAGGCCAAACAAGGAATGACTTCTGAGATGTTTACAGTCCACGAGGATGACCTTTCCCCTCTTCCTTCAGCCTGTGGTAGTCTCTGTCACTCTCCCTGTAACTGGGCTTCTTGCCAGAGGAGCACGAGCCCTTCACCAGGCGTTTCAGGTGGACCTTTGTGTTTCTGCCTTAGGAACAGCCTTGCTGGGATTGGTAGATATGGAGAGAGTATTTTCTGATTTCTAAAAGTATTCTACAATATGTAATTCCCTTGTAACTGTTTCTTTGAAACAGAGATTCAAAAAGTTTGAAGACAAAAATGAAGAAAAGGGTCAATACTTTCTCCCATATTAAGGAGCTGCTTATGACGATGGCGCATTTGTTAAAGCCAAGTCTTCATTACATTTGGAGAATCATACAAAGCATGGAAAAGATAAACCAATATTGTCTTAGGTCATTACCCCACAGCGTTCTTTGATTTGTTAGTCACTTGAACACAGGCTGAGTTTTTGGCTTTGAAATGGAAGGTGTGGCTGCTGCAATAGGCTTAATTTACAGGGATTATTTCAGAGACAAGGAGTCAACCCAGACACAAAATAAACAGATGGCACTTTTTTTTTTTCTCAGCTTCAGCAGTTCAAATGCAGGATGACTTAGGAATCCTTATCACCTTCAGCAAAGCAAGCAGGGGAAAATGTTGTAATTCACTCTTCCCCACTCCCTGCTGAAAGTGCCATTATTTCACTGAAGGGGCAAAAAATGGCAGGAAAGACCAGAGGCAGCTTTCACCCTGCTAAGTAGCAAAGTGCTGACCCCTCTAAGAAGCCGACTGGAGTTGAAGCCACTTACTGTGTTTTGATGATCTTGATCACCAGAGCATCATAGTAGCCCCAAGTCCTCAAATCAGCCATCCAAACAGGGACCACCCACAGAAGCCCAGCTGTTCTATTAATGTATCAAATAGTTCCTTAGTTTAGAAGTCTTGTATTTTACCTGTTTCTTCTGAACAAACTAACAGGTAAACAGAGAGTCTACCACACCACATAAAGTACTAACTTTCTACACTGGTGAACCTGGGTAGGTGAACAGATGTGACCCTACAGCAAGCTCCTCTAAGAAGAAGTGGTTTACACAGACATGCCAGCTCTGTGACTAAGCCCTGCCTGAGATCTGTGCTGACATTTAAAGACTTTATGGGCTCAGTCTGCTCTGAAAACCAGCATCAGGGCTCTTTCCACCTCTAAATCCTTTCTGCGAAGGGAAAATTCATTCTGCAGCAAATATTTATCAGGCGTATACTCCTGACAAGCATTGAGGCTGCTGTGGGATATATAATGGAGCATCAAAGTCGATACAGTTCTCACCCTCACTGTGCTTACAGCATTTGAGGAGAGGCTCAGTGGACATTCAGCAGCCATACAGAGTATCTAAAGGGGGGGTTCTACTTTAAATTTGGGTGTATGAATAAAGGCTTCTCTGAGGAAATAGCATATAAGATCCGATCTACATGGTAGACAGGTACTAACTAGGTGAATGTGGTGTTGGTAAGGAGGAAGCTAAGTATTCAGTCTGGAGAGGACTGTATACCTAAAGCATCTGAGATCCCAAAGCAGGGAGAGGAGGCTGTCCAAGAACTGAGGACGAGGCTGAAAAGTCTGCAAGGATCAGGTCAACCAGGATTTGTGGGCCAGGTGAATGACTGTGGTCTCTATTTTTGAGAGTCGTGGAAGCCGAAGAGAATCAGACTTACACACCAGTATGAATGATAATGCCATATGCTGAGTTAGGGAACACTGAAGGAAGAACATAGCTGGAGTTCAAACTCTTGGAGATTTCGGTTACTGTTGTTAATCCGATGTTCATACATACGTGATCTCATTTGTTTTCCTCTGTTCCCTGTGATAACTCCTGGAATATAGTTTCTGCCTGAATTTGCAAACTTATCAATAAAAAAAAATGACACTGGCTCCTTAAATGAGTGTTTTATAAAGAGAGAGCATTTGAGCACTCGATGTATTTTATCCGTGAGCATATAACCTACCTTCTTGCCAGAGGATCAAATGACCTTCACGAGGCAGTCCGGATGGACCTTTGTGCTTCTGTCTGAGGAGCAGGCTTGCTGGCAGTGATACCTAGCATTGCAAAATCCTTCCTTAAGCCTTTGTTTAATGCCAGAGATCTCAAGTGCTTTCAGATTCTGGAGAGGCGCCAAACTGCTCTCAGATTAGGAGAAGATGGAAGGATTCCCATAATCTATAAACCTAATATAAGCTGCCATTTCAAATGAATGAATCGTTCAGACTGTTGGCAGGAGTCCAGGGATGTTTGAATTCCTTTTTTAGCTTATACAAATTCTGAGCTATTGGACTTTTGTTAATTATAGTTTAATTGCCGTATTATCATTTGTGCTACTCAGAGGTGAGCCTGTTCCTTTTGTTGACCCTCAGGATGGATCGCAGCTCTAGGCCGGCTTTCCTGGAGCATTTCCTCATTTGTCTTTTGTGTCAAAGACCTTAGTGAGAAACGTGGAGTTCTGTGCGCTGTTTAGAATGACAATAAGTTTAAACGTCTTAAAGCATTATAGAGCGCTTGACTGGGCAGGTGGGGATAGCTCATGTTGTGCCTAGCTAGATTACTAAATTCCCACTTAAACATGAATGTGAATACTTTTACTATGAAGTACAAGATTATCCCAAACTGTGGACATTTTTAAAAAGTCCACGATGCTCTTTGCTCTGCCTTTTTCTCTGCCAGCTTAGCGTTAGAGTAGGTGTGTCCAGATGGTGAGCTGAGTATTGCCCAGAACAAGAAAAATCTTTTTAAAGATTTGGCCGTGGTGAACTCCTGGGATTCTCAGCCTGCGCCTCTGGTGTGCAGAGCCAGCCCGGATCCTCCCCCGGCAGCGGCAGCCTCGGTCTCTTCCAGGCTGTCTCCGTCTGTGGTCAGAACTCCCTGCGGTTCCCGGCCAGCCCAGGCTGTAAGTGTTTTCACACGGCCCTGGTGCTGGTGGTACAAAGGGCACACAGTGCCAGCCATAACACTGAGTAATGCCAAGAGGTGCCTTCTAGAACAAACAATGTGGGTGAGCTCCACAGAGAGGGAATACCTCTGGCTTGACATTTAAATTACTGAATTATTCAAATGAATGTCAATTAGGTGGAGTAGACTGGCTGCCTTCTGCCAGGGTACTTCCTGGTTATTTGCACAGGCGAGTCTACAGTACCTCATATCAGATGTGGCGCTTCCTGTCTGTGCTGTTGAAAATCAGTCACAGAACACGATTGTTTGCTCCTGGGTGTTCTTGGATGTGCACTGTATTATATCACAGCCTGAGAGATTAGGGGTCCGCACAACCCTTACCCGTGACCCTGAAAGAGGCTTCATGATCATTCCCAAACCCTTGCTCCCACTCCACACCTATCCCAAATGAACTATCACAGGCCTACACAGGTCATGGTTATTCCTAAATTTGGCAAGACCGAAAAAGTGAGTCACAGGCGTTTTGAGGCCTGCTTGTGTTTTTTAGAATTATGGATATTAAGTTCCGAGAATGCTACTACCTTGCTTTTAACCTCCTTTGTTAATTTAGTAATCCTAGCTCAGAAAATCCTTCTGCTTATCTCTTTAAATTTCTCTATTCTATCAGGTGAAATGGCACTTAACCAACAGGGATGTATGTGCATGTACACGGTCGTGGAGTCATTCTTAGGAACTCGCGGTCAAGTTTATATTCGAGTATATATGAAAAATGAATACACGAGGGGCTCTGCTAATCAGTTATAAGGGAATAGGTGAGTTAATGTAATTAAAGGTTAGGTGAGACGTAATAGGAAGGAGAGGTTGGTGAAGGTTTCATACGTTCCCACAGTGTTTTTCAACCCCTTTTACCTTATGGCACGCTTGAACCTGTAGTTGGACTTCCACGGCACACTTAAATTAGTTGACCAAAATAAAGAGTAAAGAAAAGAAGACACTTCCTGTGCTTTGAACTTCTTAGGAAAATAATTTAATTAATGATCTTTGAAAGTTGTCACAGCATATGGGTTGAAAATCATTGCCTTACCATTAGCTAACTGTTGGACTCAGCTCATGGTTCCTGCATATCAGAAATTGAGTTAATTATTATGTTGTTATTAACAACTGTTTTTCTTTGTGTTTTTTCATTTTCCTGATTGTGGATAGTAGGATATGAGAGCCCTGGTTTTTGACATCTTACTAAAAAGAAGCAACAACTTAAAGGAGTTAACCCGTGGTTGTTTATATGCAACTACTGAAAAGAAACGAAGGATTTAAGGAGTGTATTTAATAAACAAGTGAATTCCTTAGGCTTAGCTCATGACCCCACACGATTAAAATCTGGTCAGGATCAATACCCAATTATGACTGTTTGCCGTAGAGTTGGGTATAGTGAGTTGAATTTTACTAAAGATGGTATTTACTTGAGGCTGCTCAGTTCTGGCAAAGTTCTTTAGGTTTTAGTCTGGACTTTCATATCCTGTCAATGTCTGCATATCCTGTCAAAACCTAGAGACCTTGCGATACGTGTAATTTATTTTCATGAACAATTGGGTTTTTATGTGAGATTGTTAACACCTGGAGCAAGGGGGTATTACTCGTACATCTTAATGTCCCCTCTCAGTGTGTATGGTGGTTTACTGCATATACTAATTATTAGGTTTTTAAAAATCCCTATCATCATCATTTGCAAATAACTTCATAGTTTATAGAATACTTTTCCAAATGTTATGTCCTTGGTTGATTAATTCAGATGAAATACGGACTCAAGTTATGATAAGATCAGACACTTAGGATAAGGTTGGGTTAGTCCACATCACACTCTGGACACCTCAGCTACATTTCCTGAACACTATGATGTTTTTACTTGTATTGTGACAGAGAGTTTAGTCTGAGAAGAATGTTGGGCAAATCTATACTCTGATTCCTGCAGGTATTTCTTATTTCAGAAGAAATAAGGAAGAAGGGCTAAGAGATGTATCTGATTCTAGCTTTTTCCTCCAGGTAGGACTGTATGCAGACCACCAATTGTCCTGATTGTACCCAAGGCTATAACTTCGTGAAGCCTGGCTATTAATCTAGATCATTGAGTATCAATAGTTTAGTTTCCATTTCAATAGAAGAAATTGTCACTAGCAAAAAACAAAACAAGTAACAGCAAAAACAAAAAACCCTAGAGACCTTAGAAAAGCAGTGTTCTTTTTTGCTAAGTGGACTTAGCATTTCATTTGGGCTGGAAACTTATTTTACTTTATTTTTTTGAGACAGAGTCTCACTTTGTCACCTTGATAGAGTGCGTCATAGCTCACAGCAACCTCAAACTCTTAGGCTTAAGTGAATCTCTTGCCTAAGCCTCCCAGGTATCTAGAACTATAGGCAACCACCACAACGCCCTGCTATTTTTAGAGATGTGGTCTCTATCTGCTCAGGCTGGTCTCAAATCTTTGAGCTCAGGCAATCCACCTGCCTCAGCCTCCCAGAGTGCTAGGATGGGCTGGAAATTTAAAAGCAGTTCATTCTGAGATAATGTTAGAGAAATTATTATTGTGTTAATCTAGACATTTTTATTAGAACCACAAAGCATCATTAAATCTTTGGTTCCCTGGGACCAGTATTGATCTGTTTCTGTAGGATCAATAATGAGTGAGACCCTAGGTGCAGTGAGTTGATTTACTCACTTCATTTTTGTTTTTCCCCTTGATCCTACACTAACCCCTCATCCCCGACATAAGGCCAGTAGGCCCATTCGTACTCTTTACTGTGTTAGGTATATATCTTTGGATATCTATAATCTTTTAAATGCATTTAGGGCTTTAAAATACATGTTTATGTTTCAAGTTTACATAAACTGCATTATTTCACAGTTTGAAGTGCATAGTCTTCAGTTTCCTGCTGTATACCACAAATAAGTCTGACACCATTAACTCTGCGCCTGCCCCACCCATCCAGTTCCCTGTGAAGACTCGTCACCTGTTGGCAGCATAGTTGGCAGCCCTCAGCCCTGCTTTGTGCCATTCAAGAGTGGTGAGCATGTCTAGACTCCTGGAAATATTATCTTTCAGCTCTCTTTTGGCAAGTGTAAACTTTTTGCTGGATTATGTCAACAGATATATATGTTCCTCATCCTCATAGAAATAGCCTAGTGCTGGGATTTCTTTTGGATTTCTCTAGGCAGGGAAAATAAAGGCCCTCACTTCGCTCATTACGACTTTCGCTCATTAAAAATGTCTGAGGGCTCTTGATTCTCCGGGGTGAGACTGGTGACATACATAGGCTGTCAGCGGCTATTTTGGATTTGCTGCTTTCAGGCATGTCTTTGCTTTCGGATGAGCCCCTTGTGGTTTTCAAAAGAACTAGCAAGTCAATTATAAATAGCAGGCTGTGTCTGTGTGTCTGCGTGCACTTACTCTGTGGGACGAGGCACCCACATTACAGTGGGCAGTGAACTATTTTTCCACTTCTTTGAAGAGAGAAGAAGAAAGATTAAGAATGCGTTTCTCTTTTTTTTTTGCGATAACCCACATCTCTACACACACCCACACAAATCTGTGTAAATGAGCTTGACATTTTCAAAGACCTTACCTTAAGGTCTCCTCTGGAAAGCACAGCCACCTGACCTGTTATTTTAAGAAAGAAGCAGTTATCTCATAGACCCACTACTGAGGGTTCAATGATTAGAAAGCGGCCCCCCTGTGCCACAGACCTCTGCAGCGGGAGCTCTGAAAGCTGAGTTTCTGCAGGTGAATAGTGCTTTGGTGAACGTGACTTGGGCTAATGAGTGGCCTCCAGGACCTTCCTGTTTACATTCTATCTTCACTTTCCTTCCCTACTAGTGGAAACTGTCACGACTCTTCATTCCAACAAGGGAGAGGAAAAGAGTGATGTGAAAATGAGACTGTGAATAAGTTTTTCTCAGACAGGGACAGTTAAGAGGTGTGATTATGTTTGTTTTCCTGATACATTCCCATCTGTCTTTCCATCACACCCTGGACTGCCAGGTGTGGGTTCTTCCTTTGGTCCTCCTCTATCACCTTACTCTTCAGACATTGTTCTGTCCCTTTGTCTCCCTGTGGTGCCCTCTTCCTTAATAGTTAGTGCCAAATTCTGCTGGTTGAAGAGTCTTAAGTAGCTATTAATTCCCATTACAACCAATGTAAAAACTTCAGTGTTGCTACTATTGAAAAGTTAGTCTAGGTATCTAGCTGGAAATATTGATAATATGGATTTTTAGTTATAGAATGTACATCCCTACAAATTTTTATTAAATACTACAAGTTGAGCATCTGAAGTCAATGTTTCAAAATATGAAGCCTTTTGAGAGCCAACATTATACTCCAAGGAGATGCTCACTGGAACATTTTGGATTTTGGATTTCCAGATTTGGGATGCTCAACTAGTATAAATGATATATTCCAAATCCACCCCCCAAATCCAAATCCAAAACACTTCTCCCAGGTATTTCAGGTAATGGTTACTCAACTTGTAGTCTATTTCTGTAGAAGTCAGTTAACTATAGAAATGTCAGCATTCATTGTTTTACTAGTTGATGGAGGTTTGTACACAGTTAGCAGGACCTGGTGTTGATAGCTACAATATATTTAGGAGCCATTTTATGTATAAAATAAAGGTATTGAATATTATGTTCCAGTAAAACTTTTATTTTGTTATAAGAATTGAAATATGAGTGGGTGTGGTGGCTCACCATCTGTAATCCTAGCACTTTGGGAGGCTGACACAGGAGGATTGCTTGAGCCCAGGACTTTGCCAGCAGCCTGGGCAAAATAGCAGGATATCATCTCTACACAAAATAAATTAGCTGGACATGGCAGCATGTACCTATAGTTACTTCCAGGTACTTGGGAGGCTGAGGTGGGAGGATGACTTGGGCCCAGAAGTTTGAGGTCATGGTGAGCAAGGATCATGCCACTGTACTCAAGTCTGGGTGACAGAGTGGCGTCCTATCTATAAATAAATAAAAGAAATTTTAAAAAGAATTGGAATATTAGTGTGAATCCATTTAGCTGAAGGTAACAGGAAAATCATAGTGCAAGAAGCTGATTTGAAGAAGTCTATGGACAGAAGATAACTAGTCTTTGGCCTTGTATGTTCTGAAAGCATGTACAGCTTATATAAATACATTCTTATGTTCAGAGGTAATTATTATTTGGTGGTTGGTCAAGTGACAAGATCACAGAACATGCTCATCACGGCCAGTGGTGATGCCTAACCTGACTTTCTGTTTAGTGAAGGTTTTTGGAATGGTCATTGCCCAGTGGGTCAAAACATATACAGTGATATTTTTTTCCTTCCTTTCTTCCTTGCAGATGAGAAGCCCAAGGTCACCCCCAAACTGTACATGTGTGTGTGTGAAGGCCTCTCCTGCGGTAGTGAGGACCACTGTGAAGGCCAGCAGTGCTTTTCCTCGCTAAGCATCAATGATGGCTTCCATGTCTACCAGAAAGGCTGCTTCCAGGTCTATGAGCAGGGGAAGATGACTTGTAAGACCCCACCATCCCCTGGCCAAGCTGTGGAGTGCTGTCAAGGGGACTGGTGTAACAGGAACATCACAGCCCAGCTGCCCACTAAAGGTTACCATGGACTTTTCTATTTCTAGATCAAGGCATTTTATTAGTATTGTCCTAAGTGAGCATGAGTTACAGATCTAAGGAGCCATAGGCTTTCCTCTTACTCTCTGAACTAGAGGTGACTGGGTGACCAGAAATGTAGCTCTAGGTGAGGAAGAGAAAGACATGGCCTTTGGGCATCTAAAAGGAGGATGGGCATTTTGGGGAATGTGGGCAAGGTGATGTCTACCTTGAGGACAGGTTGATTGGCTGATCATTTCTCCTTTGGTTGCTGCAAACAGGTAAACAGCTCTTGATACCCTTTTCTGCTGAGGAGCTATGATGTTAGTTATAATTTCTGAAACATTTCTGCTTAATAAATACTCTTCTTCATGTCAAGTATGTAAGGAGGGAAATGGAATGTAAGACTGGTACCCAGGTGGAATGCCTTTCCTTTATGAGGAAAGAGACACGGGAAGGCTCACTCACCTTTTCTCCCATAGCTGATGCCCAGTGACCCATCCCTGAAACTTGAAGCAGATTGAGCTTTCTCATGAACCCAATAGTTTATGTGCAATCTTCTCTGTTTTATATTTAATGTGGATTTCATATCCTGTGGAAATCAGCACTCCTCTGAACCTGTTTCCCTATCAAATGCAATCATCCCTGCAAATATTAATAGAGACTCACCCCAAGCCAAATTAATTTTCTTAATATACCTTGATAATATATTTTGATAGGTATAATCATTTAATTTTGTACTTACCCAAGAAGAAACAACCCCAAAATATGGAGCAAGAAGGACTACAAGAAGTATACCCTACCAGAAATGTCAGCCAGCAAGGGAAGAGACAGAGAAACAAAGATCATGTTGTAGCAATTTTGAGGTTAAAGAAATGACTTTAAAGCCATATTGAAAAAGTTAAATTCTGACCAGAAAATAGGTTGAATAATAAAAGAAGGCCTTAAGAAGAGAGCTCAACTATTTAAATTGTTAAAACTAAAGGATTCTTTAATGGAATGAGCTTTGCTTTTATATGTTGTGGGAGTTAAGTTCTGATTAATTGCGTGGATGGACATTCAAGAAATGTCTGGACTCACACAATAGTTACGGTATCAACAGCATGAAGTTCCTAGTCTGCGCAACACTCTTGGACCCTGAGTTTTCATAGAAAATTATTTTCTCTATTTAAGGAATTTCTAATTAGGGAGGTCACAATATTTGTAATTTAATATTGTATTTCATCAATTTTACACTTTATCATACAAATGACGTGCACCAGGGAGTATCATGTGTGCCAAGTCATTAATTATTTGGGCTTGGAAAGTTAAGGAAAATAGAAAGGAAATTAGGCTTGAGATTGGATTGCTAAAGGGACCAGGAACATGGAAATAAGGTATATGTAAGGAAGAACAAGGCCTAGGGATATGATGTCACACAGGGGTCTAGAATCCAGACATGGTTATTGTTTTGGGACTTAAAACAATTGAGTGAAATTGAGTCCAAATTATGAACCTTCAATGTCCAACTAAGAAGTTTGGATGTAACCCACTCGCCAAGTAGAAAGCCTTTGTGTATATTTGCTCAAGTGATAACGTGAAGTGTTTTGAGTGAATGTACCGACATTTGAATAGGTCGTGTAATAATGCCTGAACAAGTGAGTGAATCCCGGAATGAATGTTGGAGCAAATGAGTAAATAAACAGAGGAATGAATAGTTGCCTGGGCAGAAGTCATGAGGTCAAAAGATCAGTGAGAATTCAGCAGTAGACTTCCATGATATATGGAAGAGAAAGACCACAGATTATGTAAGTTGATTTTAATTCAGCACTTCCACATAGGAATATTACAGTATAGTGTCTATCTGTAAGGGCTTGATGATAAAACGTAACAAACCCAAGTCAGTAAGAGTAGTATGGAAGATTGTGCTATACTTTGTATTTTAAAAGTACTTTCATATGCTTGCATTAATACAGTTGAGTCTCAGTGGAACGTTTCTCAACTTCCCAGTTGTGTCTAATTGAATGATGGTTAGCATTGCCGGGCCATTGGCCAGGTATTAGGCAGTATGTTAGTTTTAATTCTTTGTGACATGTAAGATTGTGTGGTGAGGATTTAGGAGCAGTGTGTTAGGATATTATTGGTTATGCTGAATAATAAGTGAACAGTGATGCTTACAGCCAATTTCTCCTCTCTCATCCATCTCTAGGGAAGTCCTTCCCTGGAACACAGAATTTCCACTTGGAGGTCGGCCTCATTATTCTCTCTGTAGTGTTTGCAGTATGCCTTCTAGCCTGCCTCCTGGGGGTGGCTCTCCGAAAATTTAAAAGGCGCAACCAAGAACGCCTCAATCCCCGAGATGTTGAGTACGGTACCATCGAAGGGCTCATCACCACCAATGTTGGAGACAGCACTTTAGCTGTGAGTTTGTGGCCCCACAGGCAATCCCAAGCATAAGAAAGCTGGTGAAGATACTTTCTAATTTCAAGTATGCAACACTAACCAGTCAAGGGTGACTGGATGGTGTACACAACATGCTCTCGGTCACCTATGTCCTAAGCTAATGTTCGCTGGCCCCTGGTTAGTCCACCTTACATTAGAACAACTTCTCTAGGCAGACATTTAAATAAGGGAGGGAATTAATTTTAGTAGGTTCTACATGGTAACTTTTCTTTTCAGAATAAGGGAAAGGAGACCCTGTGAGGACAGAGGAAAGTACAATTTTGGAGAACTTGGTGTTTGTAGTCTTTATCCACTTTATTCCTCTATTCTTAGCCATAAAAATGTTTTGTTTTGTTTTTTTTAAAAAGGACCTTTTGTTTAATATTAAAAATCAATTTCCCTTATAGATTATTTCAACGCCTTGTAATTTAAGACTTTAAAACGTGACCATCCAAAAAAGTAGCTATTACATTTTTTGTGCTCTTGTGCTGCCCCCTTGTGGAGTGCAGTCACCTGGTTAAATTGGTGCTGTCCAATAGAAATCTGGTTAAACTGGTGCTGTCCAATAGAAATAGGTGTGCCAGGTTTGTAATTTTAAATTTCAAGTGTTCACCCTCAAGAAAGTAAAAGGAAAACAAAAACAAGGAAAAGAAAAAAGGAAAAAGATACCAAACAGGTGAAATTAATTTTAACAATGCATATAACCCAATATATACAATTTTTATCATTTCAACATATAATCAACACAAAGTTGTTAATAAGATGTTTTATATTCTTTTCTAAACTAAGTTTTCAAAATCTTGTATGTACTTTATCCCTACCAGATACATCACTTCAGACCAGCAACAGTTAGCTTGCTGAGAGGCAACATTTGACTAGTGACCACCCTATTGAATAGTATAGGGTTAGAAACCATTATATTCATACATTTTAAAATTTTAAAATTGCTCTTTTCCATATTTTGAAATGATAAAATCACATTACAAAGTGACTGTCTTATTTACTTTTTAAAGTTGTTTGTCAAACTTTGATTGTAAAGAACCTTTTTAAGTTTTAAGTGGGAAAAGGATATCACTTGCTATAAATAGAAGTTAACATAAAGCACAAAAGGAAAAAAATAATAAAAATCCACATGGATACTATAGCTGGGTGTAATTCCTACTCTAAAAAATTTTTGATACTTGTGGGTGTTAGAGAGGTGTAAGAGACATGCCAGTACCAAACTGAGATTCTCTTCTTGTCACAATCCAATGAATTGAAAACAATCAAGGTAATAACTTTCTAATGTGACTCAGTATCATTTAACTCCATTCCGATGTATTGTCCAAACTTATCTTGGAATAAATGGTGTTCTGCTGGATGCTAAGCTTGAAAGTTCTTGGTAGGTCTGTGGCTATTCTTGCCCTGCGGTTTTGATTTTGCTAGAGAAGACTTCCCCTCACCAATGGGTATCTTGGTAGCGTGCAGGCACTACTCCTGGACAGCTCCAGGACCCACCCATGGCACATCAGCAAAACCCTGAGCGGTGGCTGATACAGGCTGGGAAACATCCCATCCTGTTGCCTACCCCATCACGGTTCGCAAGTCAAGGATGCTTGTGGTTTGTGTAGCTTCCTTTGATCTACTTCTTAAATTGAGGGGCAGGAGCTCTGGGGAAAGAAGATACGTTCAGTACGGTACACGTATAAGGACATTCCATTTTGAAAAGTAGAGAAATACAAATTTTTTTTTGTTAGACATATACTTAGAAGTCTATTTCAAGCTTTAAGGAAAATTAAATTAGTTTATCGAGTTAGTAGCAAGAAGATGTGAGGATGAATCCTGACAAAGCTTCAGCAAAGCAAGATTCTAAAATAGACTAGTTAGAACTTCATTCCTTAGAGCTGCTAACATAATTAATTACCAAGGGCAATAATAGGAATATCTGGTGTAAATTACCATGTAAATAGCTTTTAGAATGTTGAAAGAGGACTAGAGTATGTGCTAAAATAGTCTTCTAAACTGAATTATGTCAGATGACAGTGTACACATACTACGATAGCAAAGAATGCAATTTAAAACAAGTTATCATTATGGGTCTACACAATTGCTTATTTAAGTGGTACACACATTTGTATGTTTCAACCAAACATACTCTTACTAAACCACTTGCTTATATTGAAAAAAAAGCCTTGGGATCTGGGAAGTAAGGAAGATGTTTATTAGTCTTTGGTTGAATATATATATATATTTTTTACCCCCTTAAATCCATGAGATGAGTTTAGAAGCAGGATCATGCACCATGAAAAAACTACACAATAGTTTAGTTTTTAGAATTATTCTACCAAAAAAAAAAAAATAGAATGAATAAAGAGAAAAAGAAACAAGAGAGAATGGTTAGGAGATGTGAAACTACTCGTTTTCTTGTTGATTATCTCTTTTGTGGTTTTTAAGGGCTTTAAATTTCTTCTGTTGGATATTCAGCTTTTGTTCATTTTGCTGATCAACAGTACTTCACACTAGTGCTCAGATGAAATGTAAGAAGATGGAATTCACATAAGTCAATTTATTGCTTTAATAGACCAGCTAAAATGTTTGGGAAACGATGAGAATTGGGGAATATTAATTCAGCATTACTGCAGCCCTACCTCTATCACCATGGCCCAACGTTGGTTGATCCATACCTGATACCAAAAGACTTCTGCTTCTGACTTATGCTGAAAGTAAGAAGGAAAACTTTATGAATGGACTAATGGGCTTTTGGCCGGGGCTGGGTTTGAACCCACCACCTCTGGCATATGGGGCCGGCTCCCTACTCCTTTGAGTCACAGGTGCCGCCCAGTTTGATTTTTTTTAATGAGCACTTTGTTTTCTTCTCTGATTTATGAGTGATATCATATCAAGAAATAACATGGAGGCATTATTAATAATTTAGTGACTCCTCTTGTTCCTCATCCACCTAAAAGGAAGTCTTTGTCCAGGGAGCCCTTCTCTGTCCGAGGTTACCAATTTAATGATCCACCTGGTTATTAAGAGTCTTTTCGTTACAAACACGTTAGAGTTGTTTGCTCCTTAATCCTGGTTTGTTTGTTCCTAATTAGAGTGCCTTAGTTGGAATGGCAACTAAAGTGAATCATTTGATAGATATTTAGTGAGCATAGCAGAATATGGTGAATTATACCCGACTCTTGGAGTTGAAAGGACCCCCCACTCCTCTGCAGGTTCCCCCTGCCATTCTTTCTCCTGCTCCCCTTGTGGCCAGCCATGCTTCTTGGACTTTCTAATTTGCAGCTTAAACTTTGCCTACTCCGTCTGCTCATCTTCTTTCATTATGTATTTTATTCCAGGAGTCTGGGTACAGGAAAAGATACTTATCCCTCAGGAAGACTTGTTATATATGAGAGGAAGGGCTAGCTTCTAATTTTCCTGAGAAATAAAACCAATCTTTTTTCTAATGGAGCTGTCCATGCCTGCTAATGGGCCACACGTCCAGGACTGTTACGATGACATGCATGCCAACCCTCCAAACTGGAAACTAATGGTTTCTTTCTCCTTTTCTTAAACCTCAGGATTTATTGGATCACTCGTGTACATCAGGAAGTGGCTCTGGTCTTCCCTTTCTGGTACAGAGAACAGTGGCTCGCCAGATTACACTGTTGGAGTGTGTTGGTAATTCTTTTTCCCCTTCTTTGTGGGTGATATGCAGTGTTAGTTGTGGTTTCAGAAGGAGGATGGAACTTGGAAAATCTCCTTCTTCTTGCCTGTTGCTTCTTCAAAAACACTTTAAGATGTGAGTTAGCCATGTGGTCTCTATTCTCTGTGACTCATATTTGAGCACCTGAACTTGTAGAAGCTCTTGTCAAAGGAGCCTGTGACTGATTAGTTTAGAGAATGACTAGACAAAAGCTTTCAGTTGCAAGCGAACTCTTTGGGATAATGAGAGTGCTTGAAAAGTGAATTGATGTGGCTGCTCCTTACTATAGGTTTTTATGACCTAAGTAAGTAGGCTTTGGAACAATGAAGTTATTGCAATTCTTGAATTCCTTTTATTCCCTTTCCTTTAAAAATAATTAATGTAAAGGTATCTTTATAACTCCTTTATTTAAACGAGAGCTATATATATATTTAAGTCCTCTCATATTTTCCCCATAGATGAACATATTTGTAAGTAGTTGTAAGCATCTTCTATATATAAAATTTGTACCCTTTTTTCAGCTTTAAGCTTACATACATCTCATGTACGCATCACAAGTCTTTTAAAAGATTATGTAATAGTTTACTGGATGATAGTTTCGCTTACAGCTATTGCAGGCATTGCGTCTTTCGAGTTCTCAGAATAAATTCCCAGGAATTGGGAGCTCCTAATTTGTGAATTTTTTATGGCTTGTTTGATACACTGCTTAATTGCTCTCCAGAAAGACGGTGTAAAATGCATTTTTAAGAGTCTTTACCTTTATTAGTTTTACACTCATGTAGCACGTATTTGCAAGTCCTATGATAGTTTTTGTGAATTTCTTGCAGGCAGGGATGGCTGCAGTAGCAGTGATGGGTAGATGGTACCTCTATACTCTCTCCTGGTGCTCCTGGATTTGGGGACTCTCTGTACAGTCTTTTGCTTTGGGGAGGTAACAAGCCATCATAAGCTGCTTCTACAGCTCTTGGCTATTACCATCTGAATTTTTGTCTTGTTTTCATGAAAAGAGGGATACCCCCAAATTCAGTAGTAGAAAGGGGGATGCCAGGCAACCAGGAAGGGCTTTGCCTTTTCCTTGGTCTGCAGCTGCTGCAACTGTGACAGTTACCCTCCTTCTTGCTTCTCCACAGCAGATCGTGCATAGAGAAAACAAAGATGAAAAAGCCTCAAATGTGCTCATTATGCACAACCAGAATTTCCTCTTGTACCAAATAGTATCCTGTTTGATTATGAACAAGGTTATCTGGGTAGTGGCAGGAAGGCCAACTACCCAGATAATCTGAGCACGTTTCTCCATCCCACCTCCCCTCCCCTCCTCTCCCTTTCCCTCCCTTTCCTTCCCTTCTCTTCCTGTTCTCTCCCTTCCTCTCCCCTCTCTTTCCCGCCCCTCCCCTCCTCTCCCCTCCCCTCCCCTTCCCTCCCCTCCCCTTCTCTCCCCTCCCCTCCCCTTCCCTTCCCTCCTCTCCTCTCCCCTCCTCTCCCCTCCCCTCCTCTCCCTTTCCCTCCCTTTCCTTCCCTTTTCTTCCTGTTTTCTCCCTTCCACTCCCCTCTCTTTCCCTCCACTCCCCGCCCCGCCCCCACCCCCCCCCCCAAAAAGGCCCCCGGAGCCCAGCGACCCACCGACACGCACACCCTA
>CAUYON010133457.1:0-15665 GCA_963573935.1 Arctocebus calabarensis
CCCAGCTACTAGGGAGGCTGAGGCAAGAGAATCGCTTAAGCCCAAGAGCTGGAGGTTGCTGTGAGCAGTGTGACGCCACGGCACTCTACCCAGGGCGATAAAGTGAGACTCTGTCTCTACAAAAAAAAAAAAAAAAAATTACAGAGTTTTATGTAAAAGAAAGAAACTAAATTTCTAGGAAGAAGTGAAAGAGAAAATAATGAGGAGAACTAGCCAAAGTAGTTATTAAACTTACTGTGAAAATCATAGTAACTGGGACAGTATGGATAATAGAAAGTCCAGCCATGGCCCAGATGCCTATAGGAATTTTGCTTTTAATGAAGGACGCATATTAAGCAAAATATAAATTACTGAATAAATGGTGAATGTTAATCTGAATTTAAACATTGGATTTATATCTAACTTTTGCTTTGTGCCAAAATAAATTCAATATTTATAAATTTTAATAGTAAATATTGAACACATAAAATACTATAAAAATATGAGCGAATTTATTTTTATGATAGTGGAACAGAGAAGGCTATTCTAAAAATGGTAAAAATGCTAGAACTTAGAAAATACAGATAAATTTAAATAGTCCAAACTGAAACATAGCATAAAATATGAGTTCATAGACTAAAAATACAAGCTACAAAATTGGAAAATATTTGCAACTCATATCATAAGTTGAAAATCATTTCTCATAATACAATATGTGTTCCTGGTAATCAGCAAAATGAATGGTCAAGAATCTAAAGTTTAAAAATGAGGAATCAGACAACAGAAAACAAAATGCACATGGCTATTAAATCTTTGAAGACTTCCTCATACAATAACTAGTGTAAGAGAGATATGAATTAAAACTATGACAAGAAATTTGTTATGTAAAAAATAGGTAAAGATCGGGGGGTGCCTATAGCTTAAAGAAGTGGGTACTGCCCCATATGCTAGAGGTGACAGGTTTAAACCTGGCCCTGGCCAAAAACAGCAAAAAAAAAAAAAAAAAAATTGGTAAAGATCAAAGTTGGAGGTTGAAGTGAGTCTAGAAAAATACAGCCTCATATTTTGCTGATGGCAATAAAAGTTGGCATACCTCTGTAAAGGGAAACTAGGAAAAATCTGTTAAATTTTAAATTTGAACATAGTCCTTAACCCTAAAATTTTTCTTCTAGGAATTCAAACAACTGACAAAAGAACACAGGAAATTTTATACACACACATGGACACATGCACAAAGATATTAAGATATTCGTGGAAGCTATAATTTAATAATAAACATTTAAGAAATACTCATGAACAGAGAATGTACTATAAATAAATTGTGGCACATTCATATAATCAAATACTGTGTAAGAAAAGAAAGAAGAAAGAGGCAGTTATATATATAAACTGATATTTTAAAAGATCCAAAAGATATCATTAAATGTAAAAAGAGAAGCATTGTAAATGTGTAGGGTAACCTGCCATTTTTGTTCTTTTTAAAGAACACATATTCATGAGTGTTGTGTTCAGGGTATCTGTAACATTTAAGTAAAAATCAGCAACAGTAGTTTCCTCTGGTAAGGAGAATTAGGGAATTAGGAAAAGGGTGTGGGAACAACTCAGATTTCTTTGAGTCATCTTTTACTTCTCAAATGATTATTTAAGAAACACATCGAGGTACATTTAGATTTTTTTTTCTAACTCGCAAAGGTTTTGAGAAAAAGCTTTTTTCATAACACCTTATAATTAGTAATTTCAAACAGAAACAGGTAACTCTACTCTGGTGGCAAATCTCACTAGATTTGCATCTCAATCTGTGACCCTTGGCTGGGATACTACGGCTTTCTGCTCACTTGAG
Source organism: Arctocebus calabarensis (assembly GCA_963573935.1). Taxonomy (NCBI): domain Eukaryota; kingdom Metazoa; phylum Chordata; class Mammalia; order Primates; family Lorisidae; genus Arctocebus; species Arctocebus calabarensis. Next base: position 1,820 of record CAUYON010133457.1, read on the forward strand.
GTCGTTCTCTCTGGTGCTCTCTGTCCCTAACTCAAGAAGAAACTGGCCTTCACAAGGGCACCGAGGAGGAGGACCCGGCAGCATGGTTCTTAGCTTTCTCTGAGAGCCTACTGTATCCCTGATTTCCCAGAGGGAGCAACAAACTCGTTTTTGTTTGTTCCTCTTCCCTTTTTTTTTTTTTTTTTAAATCCTCAACCTTAGGGTGGAGAATTTACAAGCATCATATTCACATATGCTTAGTCTACATTTGCTACTGTAGATTATCTTTTTACCCACCAAGTGCATTTCTTAGCCTCCTAATTCACTCATTAAGAAAAAGATGAATGAGAGTGTAGAGTTTAAGGTTGAATCATTAAGTCTTGCATTGGCAGTGCTGTGTCTTCCTGTCAGTGAAGCCTGATTTCTGAAAGTTGTTAGATTTAGTAAGGGAAATGCCAGAAAGTCTCCTGTAAATTGTTACTTGGAGAATTACAAACTAACAACACTCTGTCCACGCACACAGGGTGGGAGGAAGGAAAGATGGGGTGACTATTTCTACACATCAGATCCCCACTGGGTTCCTAGCCCCTCAGATGTCTGCCATCCTTGTCCTAATATCTTTCTGGATGGTTTATTCCTAAAGATTTTTCTCAGAAGCGTTTTCAGAGATGACTTTGACTTGAAGACTTGACCTGAGGAGATTGGAAATGTCTGGTTTAACCTCTCAAGTTAGTAAAATGCTATGGGATTTTATAAATAAAGTTTTATTGGAACACAGCCACATTTACACACTGTCTTTTGACTGCTTTCATGTTACAGTGGAAGAATCAAGTAGTTTCAATGGACACCATGTGGGCCACAAAGCCAGAGATAGTTACTGACTGGCCTTGTATAGATAAAGTTTGTTGACCTCTGCTATTGCTCATGCAATGTCTATAATAACTGGTTATATTTAGTTTAGCTGGACACACTTATTTTTTGTAGTACCAGGCAAATCTTCAACCCATTCTAAAGCAACCTGCTTTCAGACTTATTCCTGTTATTTTCCTCCTCTGAAATAAACTGCCTTTGGGAAGGAAAAGGTTTCTGGGGCATGGATCAGGGAGATGCCAAGTGTATGGGTTGGTCTCTGGAGGTCCATGGTCTGGTGTAATCTCACCTTCACCACCTCTCAGATGAATGAACTGACAGAAACTACTTAACTTCTCTGTGCCTCAGTTTTCTCCTCTGCAAAATGAGAGGAATAAGTATTTACTTCATAAAGCATGTATGAAATTCAAATGAGATTTTACACTTAGAATACTTAGCTCACTGGCACGCAGTAACCCTCATTTAGTCTTAACTAACAATTGTTCCTTAGACACCAATGTCTGTGTTACTTACTGCATGGCTAGAATATCTCAGTCAGTTTGGAAAGAAGATGATTCCTTAATTCAAGAGCTGGTAGGTCCATTCTGTGGAATGTATTGAGTGAACAAAGTGGTCAGGAGCAAAGATTTTGCTTAACCAGGATGGCCGATGCTTAGGGAGAACACATATATCCTGGTGTACACCTAATTACTAATAGCTCTCGTTTATCACCCCACAGCATTTCAATTTGGAGGATATGCTATACAACTCTTGTATCCCTACTGAATGGTAACCATCAAAAGCAGGTAGCTTCACGAAGCAAGTTGATGTAGGGGGAAGTGACAGCCTCACAGAAAGGTCATTAAGCAAAGGCTGTGAGGCAGCCCGAGACTCGAGGAGTAGGAAGGCTCCATGGGCTGTGCTATGGCCGTGAACACAAGGAAGGCAGTGGGGAGAGATTCTGCCAAGGTATCATATCTAACTTCAAAGATAAAGCTTGTACTACCGTGTGGCTGTGGTCTGATGCAGAGCAACAAAATGAAGGCTGTCAAATCCAAGTAGAGAGACAGAGGAATCCCAAGGCTGCAGGTTGGCCTGAGGTCCAAGTTTCCAGGAGTTAACAAGGACCCATGAAGACTCAGAGTAGGGAGGGATGGCCTCATCAAAACAACGATCAGGGACTCTGGGGGCTCTCCCTCCTTAGTGAGCCTCTGTCATCTTTGTAAGTGTCAATTCTAAGACACCTTTACATAGGATGAGCCAATTTGATAACAGTTTTTCTTTTAAGTTTTGGGTGAGGAAAGGTAGGAAAAAGCATGCAAGGTTATGTAGAAACAAACATAAAAACAAAAGAAAAAAATAAACAAAAAAGTCATGAAGCAGACTCAATTATAAGACAAATCCTGGTTTCAGAAAAGCTGAAGTAGAATATAAGAATGTGTCTCAGAATTGTAGGAGTATGGTCTTAGGATGGAGGTAAGATGCCTTAGAGATCCCAGGCAGCTGTTCGCAGGAGGGATCTAGGATAAGGGTGCAGTGGACTGAGGGGACGGGCTCAGGTGCCAGGACTGGTTCCCAGCTCCCAGGAGCACAGGACAGTGTCAGATTCTGTGCCATGGTTCCTGTCATCGTGTGGGCACTTCATTAGTATATCCGCTGGGACAGGGCCAGGATGACGAAGAGGAATGCAGACAGTGCAGATGGTAGTTACCTGGACGTCTGCCAGAAGGGACCCTGTCCTTTAAGGACAAGGATGATTTTGGAGGGCATGACCCCATCTGTCCCATTTTCTCATGGTTGGATTGATGCTGACCCTTTTGGGTGGATTATGATATGGGATCATGCGAAACTACAGGCATCCAAAAGAAGACCTCTGGCAAGAGATTTAGTACAATAAACTTTCCAGATTGTTCCATGTAAGTGAACAAAGAGCTTCCTTTGGGCCCAGAAAGGGACGTGCTCACACTCTGTAATTCAGGAGTTATGTTTTCTACAAGGTCAAAGAAATGAAAGAGGACTAAGGGGGGAGAAGAGGAAGGGGAGTTGAAGGGGAGGAAGGGAAAGGGGGGACAGGGCAAAGGAGGAGCAAGCCAAAGAAGAACCTGCAGAAGAGGAAGAAGGAGGAGGAAAGAAAGTGACATTTAATGATATAAGGAATTCATTGTCATAATTGACCTTTACAATAAAGTTAAATTGATGAATGTTTTCTCATTGAAGCTTCCATCACTGAAACCAAACCAATATGACATATACATGTATATGGAAGTATAAAGAGATTTATTTCAAGAAATTGGTTTATACATAGTAATATTGTTGAGGCTGGCTGGGATGGTCCAAAATCCAAAGGGCAGGTCCCTAGGAAGGGCAGGCTGGAAACTGCAGTGGGAATTAACTCGCCTGTCCACAGGCCTACTTTCGTCTGCCTAAGAGAATGGGGTACTGTTCTTAGAGCAGTTCAACCTCTCAGATTGGGCACACCTACATTACCCAGGGTAAATTCTTTTACATAAAGTCAATTATTATTTGTTAATAACATCTACAACAATTCCAGCACAGCCGCTCCTAGCGTAGCATTTGATTAAATAACTGGGCCTGTGACCCAGCCAGGCTGACACATAAAAATGACCATCACACATACTGATTTATTTTTACACACAATTACATCTGCTATCCTTGAAAATTAGCATAAATACTTCTCAGGCGTAAACTGATCTTTTTGTTGTTGTTGTTTGTTTGTTTGTTTTGTTTTTTTTTTCAGTTTTTGGCCAGGCCAGGTTTGAACCCGCCACCTCCGGTAGATGGGGCCAGCGCCCTACTCACACAGCCACAGGCGCCGCCCTGATCTTTTTTACCTATAGGGTCAAACCAGTTTTAATACATTATGATGTATTGAAAGAATGAAGCTAGGCAGTTTTTTAGGCCAGAGATATTCCACAATCCCCAATGCTTCGCAAGCACCTCTCTAAACAGTCCAGCCTGGTCCTAAGCTGCTATTCCCAGCCCTTTCTTCTTTCCTGCACGCCTCACTTCAGCTCTTAGACCTTTCAGGATCGACTCTTGAGGGTGCCATACCCTTCCAGGGGCATGTGTGTTACATGCTGTTGCTTCCGCCTAGAGTGGAAGGGAATTACCCGAATGGATGTGTGAAGGAGTGAGGGAGCCGGAGTGGATGAACCAAAGCGTACGCTTGCGAGACGTCCTGTCCCGGGGGTGGGTCGCAACTGAGAGGAGCCCAGGAATGGCCGAGCCCTCAGACACCTTCCTGCTGACCCTGGGTCAGGGCCTTGGCTCCCAGCACTCTGCACAGTCAGCAGCGGCCCCAGACCTGCTGCTCGTGCCCAGGTGCGCTGTGCACTCCACGGGAAGGGTGAGTGCTGGGGGTTTGGGTGCAGAAGAGGGATGAGGTCCTGAAGTCGGGTGGGTTCAGCAGAGACTGGGAGCAGTAACAGGCCCTACAGAGAAGGGTAGGCTTCTACAGGCTGCACAGGCCCCACAGGCTTCCTCTAGAGAAGGTAGTGGGGGGCCAGTCAGTCCCACCAAGGGGCTGAAAGTGCTGGGGACATCCTCTGAGTTATCTGACCCCCAGCTGGAGGGAGGCCTTGGCTGAGCAGGTAGTCAAAGGGGCTGCTTATGGCCGAAGAACCAGTGCCCCCACTCTTCCATAAAGTGTCAAGTAGGGTTGAATATTTCACACTTGGGGCTGGAGTTTAGACACGATTAGTTAAGATGTCTGAAATAGCATTAGCTGCGGTCCAGGATTAGGCAACCCCAATTAGAGGTCAATTCTTCAAGTGATTAAAACGACATTAAACATCAGTTTTATTAGACGTCTAAGTATAGGAGAAGGGTCATGAGTTGGGGACAAAAAATCTTTTGGCCAGAGCTAAAGATCAACTATTTCCATTGGAATGCAGGTGGGGCCCACCAGACATTCCCTTATGCTTGTGGTCCTTAGAAATCTCCCCAAGGCTGCGTTTCTGATAGATTGGGGCCACGCTTAGCCTGGAGAAAGATTCCCACCAAGGAGAGGGGTAGTATCAGTACTACCCACCAGTATCGTAGTAATTAAGAGGCAAGCTAGAGGAGTTCCAGGTTCTGCCTGGCGGCCTTCCAGCTTCATGACAAGACACTCCACGCTTCACCTTGTTCATCTATAAAAAGGGTTTGCTGGTGTACTCCTATTTCTGGGATGTTGTATGAAATAAATAAGCAAGAATAGCCATGTTTTAGGTTTCTAAAACCAACTAAACCTGAATCCAAGCCCTCCACACCTAGAAATCCAAACATATGTCTGTTTGGGGGCATCCCCCCTTTCAAGGATGGCAGAAGAAAAATGCCAGAGGCTGGTTAAACCCTGCCTACAGAGAAAGGACCTTTTACCCAGGACCTGAAATGATCACACCATGATCATTTTCAGGCCTGCTGAATATTTGAATTTCAGGCCCACGCCAATATTTGAATTTATTCCTGTCAATTATTTGGACTGGCCATACTCCAGCCTTCGGTGTTTGGGGGGCAGTCCCTCAGATAGAGGAGAACAGGGAACTAGACAGAAGAGGCTGCTTTTAAACTAAATATTTGGGAGGATTTTAGGCAAGAGTGATGGCTTAAAGTTAGTAAAATTGTTTAGAAGACATTTGTGGGGCAGTAGTCAAGCGGCTCTGAGACAAAACAGTTCATGTTCCAGCAGAGAGAAATTTTTTCTCCATCTCTGCTCAGAACTTGGTGATGTCTGGCAACCGTGAGCTGGAAACTTCGAGAGCATCTGGCTTCCTATGTCTACTTCCCATGGTGAGCAGTCATAATCAGGCTGAGGCCTCGTGGACAGCAGGTATGGACAGGTGGGAGAGGAGCGGGGAGCAGGCCCGGTGCGGCACGGAGCCTGCAGAGCACAGGTTGGTTTAAGAAGCTTCCAGAAATAACTGGAGGGCACTTGGAGGAATATTAATTTTTAACAGTCAGGCCTGCAGGGGCTCAAATGCCATAATTAGGTCATTAAAAGTAAATGTGATAGAACTTCATAACGAATCAACACTTACTCGACAGGGACTAGGCATAAAAATATTATCAGATATTAAAAGCACAGGTAAGATCTGGGTAGTCTATCCACCTTCATATTGACAAAGGAGGTCGTGTTTGAGACACAGTCTCAATTTCTACTGATTCCCTGAGATACTAGGTGTCATTAATTTTCTCTTCCATAGCTAGGTTCTAGATCACCTAAACAAGATTTGCTCATTTGGGAACTTTTACTGACCACCTGCCTCTCGTTTAGAGAAGAGGTTGCAGAGGCCTGGACAGGAGAAGCTTGAGATTGGTGAGCGCGGTCTGGAAAGAGACCTCCGAGAGAGTTTGACAAGTGTGCCTGGATGGAGCTTGTGCTGCCTGCCTCCTCCACTGGGAGAAAATCCTCTGGGTGTGAGGTCGGCCTTGACAGCATAGGGGATGGCCCCTCTCCAACAGACAGCACACAGGGAGGGTCATGTGAACAGGGTTAGCTGGGAGTTTACTTGGGCGTGGGGTTGTCATCTCATCTGTAAGGGACTGGAGAAGAACTTCCAACTGTCCCCACAGACTATGGGTGAGGGACCCCGAGTTAAAGTCACAGATAGTGGTATCTGAAAGTTCCCAGGAAGAAAATCATCTTCAACTCCCATCTCAATCAGGTAGAAAGAACAAACAGGTAAGATTGGGGGCAATTAAATACAACCTTTCTGATCCCTTGCCTCTTCTGACTTATTACTCTGTCTCAATTAAAATAATTAACCCTCCCCCCAAACTACTGAAATCAGAAACCTCATGAAGCGAATGCGAGAGGGGAGGAGCTGGCAGAGTCTGCAGAGAAGGAGGCATCCGCCTCGTGGGTTGCAAGCTTCAGCCTCAGGGAGGGAAGGAGCTTTAATTTATGACTTTAAAGATACCCATTATTATATGGGACAGACTACTTACCGAACCAAGACTGTTTTAGAGAATAATGTGACTGGAGAATGTTTGATTCTGTGGGAGTGGCTAGCAAAAGCCTAAGACCTACCCTAGATTTCGCCAAAGGCCTCAGGGGAAACCTGGTCCTGCAGAATGCGTTCGAAGGTCTGGTGGTGTGGAGGAAATATGGTTTCTTTTTATTGCACCATGGAAGTTTTTCACTAAGTGCAACTGGTTATTCAGACCCATCTCAGATATATATCCCTTGTACCCATTAACTGAGCCCTCTCTGCACTTTCCTTATGTCTATCTTGCCCCATTTCTCAAAACTGTGTGCCTCTTTCTCTGGTTACTCTGCTTGGCTCTCTCTCCCCACCCCCCACCCCCACTGCTAAGGTGCTTCCTGGCCCTGGCGCATGCCCTAATCCATGCTTGCTGGACTGGGGCCCCCAAATGCCTCCCAGCTCTCAGTGCCCCCTTCCCTAGGACTGGATCATTCCCTACCTAGTCCAGCGCTCGACTGAGGTCCAGCTAAATTAAAGTCAGGGCCTGCAGCATTTCCTCCTCCTCTTCTTCCTCCTTTGTTACTGCTGAACTTGGCTATGTTGCATCTGAACCTCTCCAGTATGACAACTGAAGAAACGTGTCCGAATGGCTTTGGGGGATTTTTTTTTTAAGAGCTGATACTATGGAATAATTCTATTTTTCTATTTAAATTTATTTTTGGCAAGGAGAAAAAAAAATACTTACCCAATATATAGACAGCACATGTTTCAAATTCATCACTTATTTCCGGCATCGTAACTAAAGTCTTTGATCGCTCCAAGGAGAACTTCCTCTTCCTGGTAGTTCGCTCTGAAGCAAATCACTGAGGGTGAAGCAGTAGTGGAGCTGACACAAACGTGGGGCGCCACGCTGGACGTGAAGTTACGACAGGAGAGAAGCAGGCAGCTTGTACGCTCCAAGTTGAAATTTGAAAATATACTTGTTTAAAATAAAAAGGGGAACTATAATTATTGTGAGTGCCAGTTGAGTTGCAAAGGTATGGGTGGCCAGACTCTTATTATTCTTGTCTCTTTGGTCACCCTGACAGCTAAATTATTGGGGAGGATGATGATAACATGCTCTATAGTTAAGAAGGTGAATTTCTCAAGAAATAGACTAATGTTGGGGTTAAATTAATTTATTGAAAATCTGGAATAAGCATTTTCTTAATTTCATCATAGCTAGCCCTGACCTCTGGGAATAAAGAGATTTTTGTTAAAATTGTTATTTCTATTCTTCCTAAATCACCTGTTTTGTGGCAAAGATACTTTGTTCCTCATAATTACTTTCTTCACTTAGAGAAATCTCGAGCTTTTTCTTTTTTTTTTTTTGGTTATTTTTATGAAATAATACAAAGAAATTATGGGCACTCAGTTAAAGGACTTTCTTTTATGCTAACAAGTGAGAGTGCCGATATGTGTTTCTTTACTTATGAATGTGGCAATTTTATGCAGTTCAACTTAATACACAAAGGTCTTGGGATCAATTATTGACCGAAAGATGAGATAAACAATCTTCTTTTATGGATAACACTCCCATAATCTTTGATTCCTACTGACTCACCATATGGTTTGCTGGTTTAGTAATAATTTGAACTTGACATTACTAACCATACCATTTTACTCAGTCCACTTCATGGGGAACCCAAAACGCAGCTGATATGGTAGAAAGCACAACATTCAAAACAACCAGTTAAGCTTCTTGTCTCAACATTAAATTGGGTTGTCTTATATAGCTGATAAAACCAATTATGTTGTGAATGGTTATAGAAAGGGTGGGAAAAAACTCAACTCATTTAAATGTGGTCCATTCCCTGGTTAGCAAAAAATCTACTCTATATGGCTGTGAAATTAGTTGGGATGAATATGAAAACTTCTTATTGTGGACAGGCCTGCTGGAGTAACTAGCAATTCCCATTACTCACACACTGTTATCACAAGGGAAACTGAAAAAATAGTAACTGGGCGTTTTACATTATCTTACTTGTTGGGAACAATCACTTGTACTAAAACTCAGACATTGTTGCTTTGGTACTGACCTACCAAAATAATGGAATTCATAGACCCAGGTAACCTAGAAGGACTTAGAACTATGACTGTCAATAGCTACCTTCTCCCTCAGCTTCTCTGAGGGCAGGCGGGAAAATGGATTCTGAGTTATAACTGAAACTCATTCTTCCATGAAAAGCAACGAGACAAATGGGGGTTTGATAATGAAGCCCTGTATGAAACTTCAGAAGCCATCATTTCCACAAAGAGTTAAAATAAAGGTGATCAAATGTAGAAAATAGTAAGAATGGAAAAGATTTTTAGAGTTCAACCTGAGGACTAGAACCCCTGAGATAGATAAATTGTGTGTGTTTATACAGCTATAGGTATGCTGCAGTGAACTGACCACGTACAATGGTGGGAGCTGATTGCACAGTCCCTGTAAAGATGCACGTGTGTGATGATTGACCTTGGAGTCCACAGGGCAGGTGGGAAGTGAATATGGACAGATCCTGGAGTGGCTAGGGAAGCTGACAGGGAGTTAGGGAGTCTGGATGCAGCAGAGGGCTCAGCTGGAGGAAGGGGAGCTCAGGAAAGCAAGGTCCTGTGAGGCTAGGCTTTTATAACGGTCCATGGGTGTCAGCTGTTAGGCTTTCCTAAACTTTGGAGATTGAGGATTGTCTAGTTTGAAGGAAATGTATGAAAAAGGAAAACCTTATGTGGGTGACTCTGGCATTGACCATTAGGGCTTGATCATGATTAGCAGCGGAGAGATGTATTGGGTTTGGGGTCAGTGAGATGAGAAACAAGTGCCATATGTCAGACAAGGGGAGAGCAAGTTCTCGCCAGGCCATGGTGACAGGTATGACTAGGTTTCACATAACTTATGTCAACCCTGAAAATTGAGGCAGCAACTATATTAAACAAATTTATGACAAGATTCTAGAACTCAAGCAGAAAAACTGCCTCTTAAGGCAGCGTTTTTCCAAAGTCCCCCCCACCCGCCACCCCCCAGCAGACCAAGATTATGATTGCTTCATTGTTAAAGCAATCACCCAGTCCTGGTCACTCACCTAAGTGAAAGTGACAACCCCAGTGGGGGCTAACCTTGCACCCTTCTTAGATGTGTTCACAAAGGGAAAGGGGTGAGTGTGAGCCTCCCCATGACCCAGGTGTCAGCAATTGCCTGATTGAAGAAGACCTCTTGGAGGGCCCTGGGGTGAGCTTTTAGCAGCCTCCTCCACTAGCTCTGCCCTGTGCTCTGATGAGCACCCTAGGGTGCTTTTGTTTTTCAACTAGGGATCATTTATGTCCTTTCCTCCCATCACCACATCTGGACCTCATGAAGAAAAATGCATATCGCCAGAGAGCTTGGACTTTGAACAAGTCATTGCACGTATTATTGATGTGCCTTTGTGTGGTCTCCCTTTGGACAGAATGAGAGTGGGTCACATTTCACACAAGAAAATTACTTTAAACGAGTATAAAGCAAAATGGCAGTTACATGGTTGGTGGGTTGCCTTACTGTGAAATGTAACAGTTAGGTTTTGCTTTTGTGTCTGCCTAGTATCCCTTCCTTTTTGGGATAATTGACTTTTCCTGTAAACTGTGCAAGTTAATGGGACCCTCAGTCACAGTGCAAATCTCTTCTTGGTCACAGCAATGGGCATAGGATCCAAGATTTGATCTATTGATCAATAGATCTTTTTTTTTTTTTTTTTGAGATAGAGTCTCACTCTATTACCCTGGGTAGAGTGCTGTGGCATCATAATTCACAGCAATCTCTTGGGCTCGGGATCCTTTTGCCTCAGCTTCCCAAGTAGCTGGGATTATAGGTACCCTCCACAGTGCCCAGCTGTTGTTAGAGATGGGATCATGCTCTTGTTCAGGGTGGCCTCCAACTCTTGAGCTCAAGCAATACACATGCCTAGGCCTCCCAGTGTGCTAGGATTATAAGTGTGCACCACCATGCCCAGCCTAAATTGATTTATCTTTACATCTTTATCAACTTAACTATCACATATCCATCTATTAGTGTATATTTACCTGTTTCTCCATCTCCTTCTGTCTAATTCTCTATCATCTATCTACAGATATGGAAGGGTATAGATGAAAGTGCACTTATGTGTGTTAATGTGTTTATGTATATATGGAAAATAAAGTTCCTAGAGGCAACATATTCTCTTAAACCATATTGAATTTCATTCTTTTCTTTCTTCTTCTTTTTTTTTTTTGAAGACAAAAGTCTCACTCTGTCACCCTGGGTAGGGCACCAGGGCATCACAGCTTATAGCAACCTCAAACTACTGGGCTTATTGAGAAATCCTCTTGCCTCAGCCTTCTGAGTAGCTGAGACTACAAGTGCACTCTACAACACACAACTAGTTTTTTTTCTTTTTATTGTTTGGGATTCATTGAGGGCACAAAGAATTAGGTTACACTAATTGAGATTGTTAGGTAAAGTCCCTCTTGTAATTGTGTCCCTCCCCCAAGAGGTATGCCATACACTGTGAACCTCCCCATACCCCTCTCCAATCCCTCATTCCCCTATACCAACCTTGTATTAGATCATCTATTGCCTTCATATTAGAATTGAGTACATTGGATTCTTGCTTCTCCATTCTTGTGATGCTTTACTAAGAAGAAGATATTCCACCTCCATCCAGGTTAATATAAAAGATGTAAAGTCTCCATCTTTTTAAATGGCTGAATAGTATTCCAAGGTATACATATACCACAGCTTGTTAATCCATTCCTGGGTTGGTGGGCATTTAGGCTGTTTCCACAGTTTGGTGATTGTAAATTGATCTGTGATATACAGTCTAGTACAAATATCCTTATGAGAAAAGGATTTTTTCTTCTGGGTAGATGCCTAGCAATGGGATTGCAGGATCAAATGGGAGGTCTAATTTAAGTTCTTTGAGGATTCTCTATACATTCTTTCAAAAAGGTTGTATTAGTTTGCAGTTCCACCAGCAGTGTAAAAGTGTTCCCTTCTCTCACCTCCATACCAGCATCTGCAGGTTTGAGACTTTGTGATGTGGGCCATTCTCACTGGGGTTAGGTGATATCTCAGGGTGGTTTTGATTTGCATTCCTTATCAGGGATGATGAACATTTTTTTTGTTTTTTGGTTGTAGTTGTGATTGGTGTTTGGCAGGTCCAGGCTGGATTTGAACCTGCCAGCTCTGGTGTATGTGGCTGGCACCTTAGCTGCTCAAGGTACAAGTGCTGAGCCTGATGAGCACTTTTTTGTACATTTGTTAGCCATTTGTCTGTCTTCCTCACAAAAGGTTTTGTTCATATCTCTTGCCTAGAGGTAGATAAGGTTGTTTACTCTTTTTCTGTTGATTAATTTGAATTCTCTGTAGATTTTAGTTATCAACCCTTTGTCAGATTGATATGCTGCAAATATCTTTTCCCATTCTGAAGGTTTAAATATACTATGGTCATGGTTGGGAAGAATCAACATTGTCAAAATGTTTATTCTGTCCAAAGCAATCTACAGATTCAATGCAATTCCCATTAAAATACCAACATCATATTTTGAAGAACTGGAAAAAAAACAGTACTTCATTTTGTATGGAACCAGAAAAAAACCCATATAGCTAAGGCTATTAGCAATAAAGAAAAGGTTGGCGGCAGCACCATACCAGACTTCAGGCTATATTACAAGTCCACAGTGATCAAAACAGCATGGTATTGGCACAATAAAAGAGAGATAGACATATGGATCAGAATAGAAAGCCAAGAGGTGAAACCAGTCTCTACTTACCATCCGATCTTTGATAAACCAAACAAAAGCACACAGTGGGGAAAAGAATCCCTATCCAACAAATGGTGCTAGGAGAACTGTAAAAAACTAAAACTTGACCAACATCTTTTACTCCTAACAAAAATTGACTCAAGATGGATAAGAGACTTAAATCTAAGACACAAAATGATAAAAATCTTAGAAGAATGTGTGGGGAAAATTCTTGATGATGTTGGACTGTGGAAAGATTTTATGATATAAGCCTTCAGCAGCCAGAACCACCACAACAAAAATTAACAGAAGGGACTTAATTAAGCTGAAAAACTTCTGCACAGCTCAGGGCTCAACAAGTGAATTTCATGTGGGATACTTGTATCTAAAAGGAGCTTGACCTACCACATGACTGTATGTCTGGGTTTCCCTTACACAGTATATAATCTCTCTGATAAAGCAGGGAGTATCCTTCTCTTCCTTTTCTCTTAACATAACAGACACATTGAAAGTTTAAATAAAACATTTAAAGTCATGTAGCTTTTAGGTGGCTAAGCTGGGATTGGAGTTCAGAACTGAGTGACTTTGAAGCCCCAGCATGATTTGCCAGCATGATCCTAATGTCCCTTTCCTTTGGGTTTTTTGTTTGTTTGTTTGTTTTTGTATCCTGATAAAAAAGACATTTCTTGGATTTGTAGTCCAGCTAGTTGTAAAAATATAAACGAAGCTCTAAGTAGGCCTGATACAGGAAAAAAAGAATGTTTGGACCATCTCATAATTTGTTAAAAGAGAAAAAAATGTAAATATAGCCAAGATCGTGTTAATAATTAGAGTTATATATGAATAGCACCTTACATCTATTTTACCCAGCGCTGTGGTATACTCTGCCCTTCTGGGTAAATCATTGAAATAATTCTGGGAAGCTGGCATAGTAAACATCATGGTTGCATGGAGGCCCTATGTTCAAGGCTCAGAAAGGTGAGGCTTCTTGCCTAACGTTTCACAGCTAGAAAGTGACTTGACCCAAATCTTCTAATCCCTAACTACAGTTCTCCAATTAACAGGAAAAATGGCATTGCCAATGCATTGACCATTTTGAGGTTATTCTATGTATGACCATTTAATCTCTGCTAAGGTTATTTAAGTATAAAATAGTTATTTTCTCCTTGCATGGAAAGATTCTGTTTACATCCTCTATTACTTCCTTTTTGAAACCTTTTAATTCCATATAACCATTGACCTGAAGCCCTGCCACACTCATCAGATGAATATGTTGATTTCTATGTACTGGACTAGCATCTATTAAATAAAACCACTAT
>CAUYON010133459.1:0-19067 GCA_963573935.1 Arctocebus calabarensis
CTTAGGAAGTCACTAAGGTTAATCTTAAAGATGGCAACCCAAGTCAACACCCATTCTGATGTCTGGAGGAAGATAGTAACCCAGGAAAATACCCATTGTGTTGTCTAGAAGAAGTTAGTAAGGTTAAGCATAAAGATGGCCACCCAGAGCAACACCCACTGTCACTTCAGTGACATCACTGAGTTTAAGGTTAACACCGGTAACACAAGGCAGTATCCACTGTGGTGTCAGGGTGACATCACCGAGGTTAAGCTCAAGAACGGTAAGTTACTAAGGTGAAGCTTAAAGATTGTAACCCAAGGTAACACCCAGTGTGATGTCAGGAAAAATTACTAAGGTTAAGCTTAAAGATGGTAACCCATGGCATCACCCATTGTGATATCAATGATTAATGTTAAGCTTAAATTTCGTAACCCAGGGCAACATTCCTTGTGATGTCAGGACGAAGTCACTAAGGTTTAGATAAAAGACGATAAACCATCATGATGTCAGGAGGACGTCACTAAGTTTCAGCTTAAAGAAGGTAACCAAAGGTAACACCCATAGGGATTCAAGAGGAAGCCACTAAGGGTAAACTTAAAGAGTGTAATCCAGGGCAACACCAATTGCGGTGTCAGGAGGAAGTGACTAAGGTTAAGATTAAACATGATAACCCAGCAAAACAAATTGTGATGTCAGGAAGAAGATGGTAACCCAAAGCAACATCCATTGTTATGTTAGGAGGTTAAGCTTAAAGATGGTAACCTAGGACAACACCCAGTGTGATATCAGGAGGAGATGACAACCCAGGGTAAAACCCATTGTGGTGTCAGGAGTAAGTCTCTAAGGTTAAGCTTAAAGATAGTAACCAAAAGCAACACTAATTGGGATGTCAGGAAGACGGTAACACTGGGCAACACCCAAAGTGATGTCAAGAGAAAGTCACGTAGATTAAGCTAAAAGGTGGTAACCTAGGGCAAAACCCATTGTGATGTCAGGAGGACATCACTAAGTTTTAGCTTAAACACAGTTACTAAGGGTAACACACATTGTGGTGTCAGGGGTAAGAAGGTGACCCAGGACTAAACAGATTGTGATTGCAGGGGAATGTCACTATGGTTAAGCTTAAGGACAGTAATCCATGGTAACTTGCATTGTGATGTCAGGAGAAATGTGGTAACTCGGGGCAACACCCATTGTGAGGTCAGGAGGAAGTCACTAAGGTGAAGCTTAAGGATGGTAACGCAGGTAAACCCCCATTGTGATGTCAGAAGGAACTCACTTTGGTTAAGCTTAAAGAGGTTAACCCAGGGCAACACCCATGTGATATCAAGAGGACGTCACTAAGGGGAAGCTTAAAGATGGTAACCCAGGGCAACATCCATCATTGTGTCAGGAGGGAGTCACTAAGGATAAGCTTAAAGATGGTAAATCAGGGCAACCACCATTGTGATGTCAGGAGGAAGTCACTAAGGTTAAGCTAAAAGATGGTAACACAGGGCAAGAATCATTGTGATGTCAGGAGGAAGTCACAAAGGTAAGCTTAAAGAAAGTAGCCCAGGGGTACGCCTATTGTGATCTCAGGAGGAAGATAGTAACCCAGGGCAACACTCATTTGTGATGTCATGAGGAATATGGTAACCCAGGACAATAATGATTGTGAAGTTAGGAGGGTGTCACTAAGTTCAAGCTTAAGGAGAGTATCCCAGGGCAACACCCATTGTGGAGATAGGAGGAAGTCACTAAGGTTAATCTTAAAGATGGTAATCCACAGCAACAGACATTGCTATGTCAGGAGGAAGATGGTGACACAGGGCAACATCCATTATGATGTCATGAGGAAGGTGTTAACCCAGGTCAAACCCCCTTGTGATAACAGGAGGAAGTTGCTGAGGTTAACCGTAAAGAAGGTAACCCAGAGCAATAGCCATTGTGATGTCAGGAGGAGGTCATTAAAGTTAAGATTAAAAACGGTATCCCCGGAAAACACCCATTTTAATGTCAAGAGGAAGATGGTAACGCTGGGCAACACCCATTGTGATGTCAAGAGAAGGCACTAAGGTTAAGCTTAAAGACAACAAACATTCTGATATCAGGAGCACGAATGTAACCCAGGACAACATTAATTGTGATGTCAGGAGGAAGACGGTAATGCACAGCAACAAACATTGTAATGTCAAGGGGATGTCACTAAGGTTAAGTGTAAAAAATGTAATGAAAGGCAACACCCAGTATGACGTGAGGAGGAAGATGGTGACACAGGGCAACACCCTTTGTGGTGTCAGGAGGAAGTCACTAAGGTTAAGCTTAATGATGGTCACTTAGGGCATCACCTATTGTAATGTCAGGAGTAAGATGACAACCCAGGCAACACCCATTGTGGTGTCAGGAAGTAGTCAATAAAGCTAAGCTTAACCCAGGGCAGCACCCACAGTGGCATCAGGTGGACGTCACTGAGGTTAAGCTTAACGATGGTTAGCCAGGGTAACACATCCTTAGGCATCAGGAGGAAGTCACTGTGGTTAACTTTAATGACAGTAACCCAGTGCAACATCCACTATGACATCAGGAGGACATCACTAAGACACTTTAACATTTAAAGACGTTAACCCAGGGCAACATCCATTATGGTGTCAGGAGGAAGTCACTAAGTTTAAGCTTAAAGATTTTAACCCAGGGCAACACCCATTGTGATGTCAGGACAAAGGTCGTAATTCAGGGCATCATCCATTGTGATGTCAGGAAGAAGATGGTATCCAGTGCAACATTCATTGTCATATCTGGAGGATGTCACTAAGGTAAAGCTTAAAGATGGTAACCCAGGGCCACAGACATTGTGATTCCAGCAGGAACATGGAATCATGGCAGCACCCTTTGTTGTGTCAGGAGGAAGTCACTAAGGTATAAGCTCAAAGATGGTAACCCAGGGCTTCAAATATTGTAGTGTCAGGAGGAAGTCACTAAGGTTTGGCTTAATGGTGGTAGCTCAGGACAACATCCATTGTGATGTTAGGAGAAAGTCACTAAAGTTTAGCTTAAAGATGGTAAAACCTGGGCAACACCAATTGTGGTGCGAGGTGGAAGTCACTAACATTAAGCTTAAAGATGGCAACACATAGCAACAACCATTGTGATGTCAGGAGGAAGAATGAAACCCAGGGCACCACCATTGTTGTGTCAGGATAAAGTCGCTAAGGAATAAGCTTAAAGATGGCAACCCAGGCAGCACCCATTGTTATGTCAGGAGGAAGTCACAAAGATTCAGCTTAAATATGGTAACCCAAGGTAGGACCCACTGTGATGTCTGGAGGACATAAGCTTCCTGAACGTAACCCAGAGCAGCACTCATTGTGATGTCAGGAGGAAGATGATAACCCAGAGCAACACCAATTATGGTATCATGAAGAAGTCACTAAGGATAAGCTTAAAGACCATAACTCAGGGCAACACCCACTGTGGAGTCAGGTTGATGTCACTGAGCTTCATATTAACACTGGTAACCTAGGTCAGCACCCACTGTGGCATCATTAGGAAGTTATTGAGGTTAAGCTTAATGATGGTAACCCAGGGTAGCACACACTGTGACATCAGGAGGACATCACTGATGTTAAACTTAATGATGGTAACCCAGGGCAACACCAACTGTGATGTCAGAAGGACTTCACTGAGGTTGAACTTAAATACGGTAACCCAGGGTAGCACCCACTGTGACCTAAGGAGGACATCACGCAGGGTAAGCTTAAGGATGGTAACCCAGGGCAACACCCACTGTGGTGACAGGAGGACATCACTGAGGCTAAGCTTAATGACAGTTACCCAGGGTAACACACCCTGGGGCATCAGCAGGAAGACACTGTGGTTAATTTTAATGACAATAACCCAGGGCTACATCCATTGTGACGTTAGGAGGACATCACTGAGGTTGAGGTTAAAGATGGCAACACAGGGCAATACCCATTATGATGTCAGGAGGAAGTCACTAAGTTTAAGCATAGAGAATTTAACCCAAAGCAACACCCATTGTGATGTCAGGAGGAAGACTGTATCCCAGGGCCACACTCATTGTCATATCAGGAGGATGTCACTAAGGTGAAGCTTTAACTCAGGGAAACACCCATTGTGGTATGAGGTGGAAGTTTAACATTAAGCTTCAAGATTGCAACCCATGGCAACACCTATTGTGATGTCAGGAGAAAGAATGATACACAGGGAAGCACTCATTATGGTGTCAGGAGGAAGGCACTAAGGTCTAAACTTAAAGGTGGCAACCCAGGGAAGCACCCATTGTGATGTCAGGAGGAGGTCACTAAGATCAAGCTTAAATATGGTAATCCAGAGCAGTACCCACTGTGGTGTCAGGAGGATGTCACAGTGGTTAAGATTCCAACGTTAACCTAGAGGAACACCCATTGTGATGTCAGGAGGAAGATGGTAACCCAGAGCAATACCAATTATTTTGTCAAGAAGAATTCACTAAGGTTAAGCTCAAAGATGGTGACCCAGGGCAACACCCAGTGTGGAGTCAGGATGATATCACTGAGGTTAAGGTTAAAGCTGTTAACCCAGGTTAGCACCCATGGTGGCATCATGAGGACATCACTAAATTTAAACTTAAAGATGGTAGCCAAGGGCAACACCCATGGTGATGTCAGGAGGACGTCACTGAGGTTAAGCTTAACAATTGTAACCCAGTGTAGCACCCACTGTGACGTCAGGAGGATGTCACTGAGGTTAAGCTTAAAGATGGTAAAGCAGGGTAGCAACCACTCTGACGTCTGGATGATGTCACTGGGGTTAAACTTAAAGACTTAAACCAAGGGCAACCACCACTGTGGCATCAATTAGATGTCACTGAGGTTAAGCTTAATGACAGTAACCCAGAGCAGCACTCACTGTGGCATCAGGAAGACATCACTGTGGTGACCCTGAATGACAGTAACCCAGGGCAACACCTGTTGTGGCATCAAGAGTACATCACTGAGGTTAAGCTTAAGCTGTGGTGTCATGATGATGTCACTGATGTTGAGCTTAATAATGGTAACCCAGTGCAGCACCCACTATCGTGTCACGAGGAAGTCTCTAAGATTATGCTTAATGATGGTAACCCAGGGTGGCATTAAGTGTGGTGTCATGAGTATGTCACTGTGATTGAACTTACAGACAGTACACCAGTGAAGCACCCACTGTGGTGCCAGGAGGACATCACTGATGTTAAGCTTAATGATGGTAACCCAGAGCTGCAACCAATGTGGCATCAGGAAGTTGTCCCTGAAGTTAAGCTTAAATAGGGTAATCCAGGACCACATCCCTTGTGTAGTCAGGAGGATGTCACTGAGGTTAAGCTTAAAAACTGTAACCCAGGGTAGCATCCACTGTGGCGTCACGATGATGTCACTGAGATTAAACCTTATGTTACTGAGAGTAAACTTACAAATGAGGACCCAGGACAAAACACATTATGGCATCAAGAGGACGCCACTGAGGTTAAGCTGAATAATGATATCCAATGGCTGCACCCACTGTGGTGTCATGTGTAGTCGATCACGGAACTTAACTGATCAGGACGCAGGAAGTACTGCACACAAAATGAATGTTGAAAGGAAGACTGGTGCTCACTCAGGCACTCAGTGACAACCCACATTTATTGGGTGTTATTATACACACTGATCAAATAAAAGTATAGAAATAGAAAAAGGAATGAACAATGATGAAACAGCGGAAGCTACTATGAAAGTTATTTGTTCAGCACAGATGCTTCCAGATACATATATAGTTAATCTAAATTGAACACACTTTCTCAACATGTTGCTGCAGGCTTAACCACAATGGTGTCTGGCTGTCTGTTCTATCTGAATAGTTCCTCAAAATTTAAAGAATGGCCAAATTCTAAAAAGAGAAAAGGACAGAGTACCTCTTTCTATAACCTCTGCAAGTGCCCAACCCCCAGATTCACCCTGTGAAGCCCTCTGGTTACTTCCTTTTGTTAACATCTAACTGAATGTTCTAGCCTGGGCATGTGTACAGAAAATAAGTTTTTCCATCTTAGGGCAACTTTCCTCGGGGAGCACCAGAGGCCATGTCACTTGCTTTAGTTGGGGGGCCGGTACCCCTTCATCATGAGGACATCACAGAGGTTAAGCTTAACGGTGGCAACCCAGGTCAACACACCCTGTAGTATCAGGAAGACTTCACCAAGGTTATGTTTAAGGATCATGACCCAGGGCAACACCCTGGGAGCATCAGGAGGAAGTCACTGAGGTTAAGCTTAACAACATTAACCTAGGGCAACATGCACTGTGATGACAGGAGGATGTCTCTGAAGTCAAGCTTAATGACAGTACCCCAGGGCAGCACCTAATGTGACGTCAGTAGGACATAACTGAGTTGAAGCTTAGCAAAAGTATCCAGGGCCTTGCTCACTGTGGTATCAAGAGGACGTCACTGAGCTTAAGCTTAAATACAGTAACCAAGGACTGCACCACCTGTGGCATCAGGAGGATGTCATTGAGGTTAAGCTTAAAAATGGTAACCCAGAGTAGCACCCAATGTGGCATCAGGATGACATCACTGAGGATAAGCTTACCGATGATAATCCAGTGGTGTAAGGAGGAACTCACTGAGGTTAATCGTAAAGACGTTAACCCAGGCACTGAGGTTAAGCTGAATAATGGTATCCCGTGGCTACACCCACTGTGGCTTTAGGAGGACATCACTGACATTAAGCTTTATGATGGTAACAAAGAGCAGCACCCACTGTGGCGTCAAGAGGGTGTCACTGAGATTTAGTTTAATGATGGAAACCCAGGGCATCAACCACTGTAGTGTCAGGAAGACGTCACTGAGGTTAAGCTTAATGAAGGCAACCCAGGGCATCACCAACTGTGGCGTTACGAGGACATCATTGGGATTAAGCTTAAAGATGTTAACCCACGGCAGCACCCATTGTAGCATCAGGAGGATGTCACTGAGGTGAAGCTTATGGATGGGAACTCAGGGAAGCACCCACTGTAGCACCAGGAGGACATCACTGAGGTTAAGCTTAATGACAGTAACCCAGGGCTGCACCCAATGTGGCATCAGGAGGACGTCCCTGAATTTAAGCTTAAATATGGTAATCCAGTACCCAGCCCCTTGTGGAGTCAGGAGGACATCACTGAGATTAAGCTTAAAAATGGTAAGCCAGGGAAGCACCAACTGTGGCGTCAAATAGATGTCACAGAGATTAAACATGATGTTACTGAGATTAAGCTTAAGAATGGGAACCCAGGGCAAAACACATTATGTCATCAGGAGGACGCCACTGAGGTTAAGCTTAAAAACGTAAAGCAGGATTGCACCCACTGTGGCATCATGATGACGGCACTGAGGTTAAGCTTGACGTTACTGAGATTAAGCTTAAGGATGATAACTCAGGGAAGCACCCAGTGTGATGTCTGAATGACGTCACTGGCGTTAAGCTAAATGCTGGTAATCAAGGGCAGCACCCACTGTGGCCTCATGATGACATCACTGATGTGCACCTTAACAATTTTAGCCCAGGGCAACACACTCGGTGATGTCAGGAGGACGTCACTGAGGTTAAGCTTAATGATGGTAACGGAGGGCAGCACACACTGTGATGGGAGGAGGACATCACTGAGGTTAAGCTCAAAGATGTTAATCCAGCACAGCACCCACTGTGACATCAGGAGGACGTCACTGAAGTTAAGGTTAATGACAGTTACCCAGATCAGCACCCACTGTGACATCAGGAGGACGTCACTGAGGTTAAGATTAAAGACGTTAACCCAGGTCAACACACGCTGTGTCATCCGGAGGACATCACTGAGGTTAAACTTAAGGATGGTAACACAGGGAAACAAGCTGTGGCATCATGATGAGGTCACTGAGTTTGAGCTTAATGACGGTAACCCAGGGCCGCACACACTTTGGTCTCGTGAGGACATCACTGCGATTGAGATTAAAAATGGTAATCCAGGGTCGCACCCCCTGTGGCTTCAGGAGGATGTCACTGAGTTTAAGTTTAACTACAGTAACCCAAGGCCACACCTACTTTGGCATCAGGAGGACGTCACTGAGGTTAAGCTTAGTGAACTTAACCCATGGCCGCACCCACTGCGGTGACACGAGGATGTCCCTGACGTGAAGCTCGAGGTCACTGAGGTTCAGCTTAATGTGTTTACCTAGGTCAACACCCATTGTAGCGTCAAGATGATGTCACTGAGTTTAAGCTTAGAGACAGTAACTCAGGGAAGCACCCAATGTGGTGTCAGAAGGATGTCACTCAGATTAAGCTTAAAGACGGTAACCCAGGGACAACCCACTATGGCGACAGGAGGATGTCAGTAAGGTTAGGATTAATGACCGTAACCCAGGTCCGCACCCACTGTGGCATCAGGAGGACATCACTGATGTAAAGTTTAACGATGATAACAGAGGTCACCATCCACTGTAGATTCTGGAGGACATCACTGTGGTTAAGCTGAACGATGGTAACCCAGGGCAACACGCACTGTTGCGTCGGGAGGACATCACTGATGTTATGCTTAAGGACAGTAACACAGGGCAACACAAGCTGTGCCATCATGAATAGGTCGTGAGGTGAGCTAAACGATGGTAACCTAGGGCAGCACCCACTGTGGCATCAGGAAGATGGCACTTAGGTTAAACTTACAGGTGGTAATCCAGGGCCACAGTCCCTGTCACGTCAGGAGGTCGTCACTGAGGTTAAGCCTAAAGATGGTTCCCCAGGGTAGCACCCACTGTGGTGTCAGTAGGATGTGTTGACTTTAAGCTTAAAGATGGTAACCCAAGGCATCACCCACTGTGGCGTCAGGAGGACATCACTGAGGTTAAGCTTAATGATGGTAACTTAGGGCATCACCCACTGTGGCATCAGGAGGATGTCACTGAGGTCAAGCCTAAAGACGGTAACCCAGGGCAGGACCCACTGTGGCCTCAGGATGATGTCACTGAGGCTAAGCTTAAAGATGGTAAGCCAGAACAGCACCCACTATGGCATGAAAAGAACATTACTAAGGTTAAGCTTAAAGACATTAAACCAGGGCAACACCCACTGTGGCATCAGTATGACATCACTGAGGTTAAGCTTAATGAAAGTATTCCAGAAAAGCACCCACTGGGGCATCAGAAGGACGTCCCTGAGGTTAAGGTCAAAAATGTTAAACCAAGGTAGCACCCCCTCGGCATCAGGAGGACGTCACTGAGATTAAGCTTAAATACAGTAACCCAAGGCCTCAGGGCATCAGGAGGACGTCTTTGAGGTTAAGATTGAAGAATGTAACCGATGGCAGCACCAACTGTGGCTTCAGGATGACGCCACTGAGGTTAAGCTTAACACAGGTAACCCACGGCCGCACCCAATCTGGCATCCAAACGATGTCACTGAGGCTAAACTTAAAGAAGGTAACTGAGGGCATCACCCACTGTGGCTTCAGGATGACGTCACTGAGGTTAACCTTAGGGATGGTAACCCATGTAGGCTTCCACTTGGCATCAGGAGGAAGTCTCTGGGATTCAGCTTACTGATGGTAGCCCAGGACAACACCCACTGTGATGTTAGAAGGGCATCACTGAGGTTAAGCTGAACCATGGTATACCAGGGCAACACACAGTGACGTCAAGAGGACGTCACTGACGTTAAGTTTAACTACAGTAACCCAGGCCTACACCCACTGTGGTGTTAGGAGAACCTCAGTGAGGTTAAGTTTAAGGATGGTAATTCTGGACACCACCCACTGTGTCACCACTGAAGTTAAACTTAATAATGGTAACCCAGAGCAGCACCCACTGTGACGTCACTGAGGTTGAGTCTTATGACAGTAACCCAGGACATCACCCGCTGTGGCATACACAGGACTTCATGGAGCATAAGCTTAAGGGCACGCATATGCTTAACTCAGGGCCACACCTACTGTGGCATCTCTAGGACATCACTGATGGCAAGCTTAAAGATGCTTACCCAGGGTAACACCCCCTAGGGCATCAGGAGGAAGTCACTGAGATTAACTTTAATAACAGTAACCCACAGCAACATTCACTGAGATGTCAGGACATCACTGAGGTTAAGCATAAGGATGGTAACCCAGGCAAACCCCCAATGTGATTTGAGGAGGATGTCACTGAGGTTAAGCTTAATGCTGGTAACCCAAACCAACACATATTGTGATGTCAGGTTGAAGATCATAACCCAGGGCAACACCCATTGTGATGTCAGGAGGACATCACTGAGATTAAGCTTACGGATCTAAATCCAGGGCAGCGACCACTGTGGCATCAAGAGGACGTCACTGAGGTAAAGCTTAATGATGATAACACAGGGCAGCACTCGCTGTGGCATCTGGAGGACACCACTGAGGTGACACCTAAGGACGGTAACCCAGGGTGACACCTATTTTGGCGTCAGCAGGACGGCACTGAGGTTAAGCTTAAGAATGGTTACCCAGAGCAACACCAATTACGTTGTGAGCAAGAAGTCACTAATGTTAAGCTTTAAGATGGTAACCCAGGGCAACACCCACTGTGGAGTAAGGATGACGTCACTAAGGTTAAGATTAACGCTGGTAACCCAGGTCAGCCCGCACTGTGGCAGCATAAGGATGTCACTGAGGTTAAGCTTAATGATGGTAGCCCCGGACAACACCCAGGGTGATGTCAGGAAGCTTAAAGGGACAGTAACCAAGGACACCACCCACTGTGACGTCAAGAGGACATCACTGAGATTAAACTTATTAACTGAAACCCAGGGCAGCAACTGATGTGGCCTGTGAAGGATGTAACTTAGGTAAAGCTTAAAGATGGTAACCCAGGTCAGCACTTCTTGTGGCATCAGGAGGACATCACTGTAGTTATTCCAAATGAGGGTAACCCAGGGAAACACCTGTTGTGGCATCAGGCGGACGTCACTGACGTTAAGCTTAAGGCTGGTAACGCACGGCAACACAAGCTGTGGCATCACAATGATGTCACTGAAGTTGAGTTTAACAATGGTAACCCAAGGTAGCACCCACTGTGGCATCACCAGGACATCACTAATGTTAAGCTTAATGATGGTAATCAAGGGCAGCATCAACTATGGTGCCACAAGGACATCACTATGGTTGAGCTTAAAGATGGTATCCCAGGGCCACATGCACTGTGGCATCAGGAGGACGTCACTGGGGTTAAGCTTATTGATGGAACCTAGGGCCACACCCCCTGTGGCATCAGGAGGACGTCACTAAAGTTAAGATTATAGACAGTAATAAAGGGCAACACCCAGTTTGTTGTCAGGAGGAGGTCACTGAGGTCTACTTTAAAGATGGTAACCTAGGGCTACGCCTGCTGTGACATCGGAAGGACATCACTGAGGTTAAGCTTAAATACGTAAACCCAGTGCCGCAAGCCCTGTGGCACCAGGAGGACATAACTAAGGTTAAGCTTAACGATGGTAACCCAGGACAGCGCACACTATGGCGTCAGGAGGATGTCCCTGAGTTTTAAGCTTAAATAAGGTAACCCAGGGCAGCATCCATTGTGTTGTCAGGAGGAATTCACTAAGGTTAAGTTTCACGACAGTAACTCAGGGAAACTCCCACTGTGGTGTCAGGAGGACGTCACTGAGGTTAAGATTGAAGTTGGTGAATGAGGTTAGCATCCACTGTGGCATCAGGCTGAAGTCACTGGTGTTAAGCTTAAATGTGATTACCCAGGGCAATACCAATTATAGTGTCAGGAAGAAGTCATTAAGGTTAAGCTTAAAATGGTAACCCATGGCACCACCACTGTGGAGTCAGGATGATGTAAGTGAGGTTAAGATTAATGCCAGTAACCCAGGTCAGCACCCACTGTCACATCATAAGGATGTCACTGAGGTTAAGCTTAAAGATGGTCACCCAGGTCAACACCCACAGTGATGTCAGGAGGATGACTCTGAGGTAGGCTTAAAGATGGTAACACAGGGCCACTCCCACTGTGAGGTCAGGAGGACTTCACTGAGGTCAGCCTAAAGACCGAAACCCAAGGTAGTAACAGCCATGGCAACAGGAGAATGTCACTGAGGTAAAGCTTAATAATGGTAACGCAGGGCAGCACTCCCTGTGGTGTCAGGAGGACATCACTGAGGTGACGCTGAATGATAGTAACCCAGGGAAAAACATGTTGTGGTGTTAGGAACACATCACTGAGGTTAAGCTTAAGGATGGTAACCCGCGGCAACACAAGCTGTGGCATTACGATTATGTCACTGAGGCTGCTCTTAACAATGATAATGAAGGGCAGCACCTACTGTTGTTTCACAAGGACATCACTGAGGTTGAGCTTAACAATGGTCATGAAGGGCAGCACCCACTGTGGTTTCACAGGGACATCACTGAGGTTGAGCTTAATGATAGAAACCCACAGCAGCTTCAGCTGTGGCGTCATGAGGACGTCACTATGTTTGAGCTTACAGACAGTAACCCAGGGCTGCACCCACTGTGGTGCTAGGAGGACATCACTGAGGTGATGCTGAACAATGGTAACTCAGGGCGATGCACATTTTGGCATCAGGAGGACATCACTGAGGTTCAGTTTAAGGATGGTAACCCAGGGTAAACAAGCTGTGGCATCACAATGATGTCACTGAGGTTGGCCTTAACAATGGTAACACAGGGCAACACCCACTATGTTGTCACGAGGACTTCACTAAGGTTGAGCTTAACAATAGCAACACAGGGTAGCATCAACTGTGGCATCACAAGGATGTCACTGTGGTTGAGCTTAAAAACAGTATCCCAGGGACACACCCACTGTGACATCAGGAGGACATCACTGAGGTCAAGCTTATCCATGGAAACCCAGGGCCGCACCCCCTATTGCATCAGGAAGACTTCACTGAGGTTAAAATTAAAGACAGTAACCAAGGGCAGCATCCACTTTGGCGTCAGGAGGACATCACTGAGGTTTAGATTCAAGATGGTAGCCCTGTGCTGCACCCACTGTGGTGACAGAAGGACGTTAGTGAGGTTAAGCTTAAAGACTATGATCCTGGTTATCATCCACTGTGGAGTCAGGCTGATGTAACTGAGGTTTAGTTTAAAGATGGTAACCCAGGGTAACAGACACTGTGGTGTCAGAAGGATGTCACTGAGGTTAACCTTAAAGACCAGGAACTCAGGGCAGACCCAAATGTGACGTCCTGAGGATGTCACTGAGGTTAAGCTTAAAGATGGTAACCCAGGGAAGCACCCATTGTGTTATCAGGAGGAAGCCACTAAAGTTCAGCTTAAATACAAATACGGTCACCCAGGGCAAAACCCATTGTGATGTCAGGATGGCAAACGTAACCCAGGGCAACACCCATTGTGATGTCAGGAGGTAACTGAGGGAAACATTCATTTTCATTTCAGAAGGACGTCACTAAGGTTAAGTTTAAAGATGGTAACTCAGGACAACAGGCATTGTGGTCTCAGGAGGAAGATGATAATCCATGGCACCACACATTGTGTTGTCTGGTGGAATTCAATAGGTTAAGATTAAAGATGGTGGACCAAGGCAACGACCATTGCGATGTCAGGAGGTGGTCACTATGGTTAAACTTAAAGACAGTAACCCAAGGTAACACCCATTAAAATGTCAGGAGGAAGACATTAAGGTTAAGATTAAAGATGGTAACCCAGGGCAACACCCATTCTGATGGGAGGAGGAAGATGGTAACCTGGGGCAATAGCCATTGTGGTGTCAGGAGGACGATTGTAACCCAGGGAAACACCAAATATGATGTCAGGAAGAAGTCACTTAAGTTAAACTTAAATACAGTAACCTAGGTCAGCACCCACTGTGGCATCAGGAGGACGTCACTGAGCTTAAGCTTAATGATGGTAACCCAGTGCAGCACCCACTGTAGCATCAGGAGGATGACACTGAGGTTAAGATTAAAGATGGTAACACAGGGCAGGACCCACAGTGGCATCAGAATTACATCACTGAGGTTAAGCTTAAAGATGGTAACCCAGGACAGCACTGAGTATGGCATTGGGAGGACATCACTCTGGTTAAGCTTAAAGACGGTTAACTAGCCCAACACCCACTATGGCATCATGATGACATTATTGAGGTCAAG
Organism: Arctocebus calabarensis; assembly: GCA_963573935.1. Taxonomy (NCBI): domain Eukaryota; kingdom Metazoa; phylum Chordata; class Mammalia; order Primates; family Lorisidae; genus Arctocebus; species Arctocebus calabarensis. Next base: position 14,081 of record CAUYON010133459.1, read on the forward strand.
CTTAAAGATGGTAACCCAGGAAAGCACCCACTGTGGCATCAGGAGGACATCACTGAGGCAAAAATTAACGACAGTAACCCAGGGGCGCACCCACTGCAGGATCAGGTGGACGTCACTGAGCTTAAGCTTAAATATGGTATCCCAGGGCCACACCCCCTGTGGCATCAGGAGGACATCATTGAGGCTAAGTTTAAAGATAGTAACCCAGAGTAGCACCCAATGTGGGGTCATGAGGACGTCACTGAGGTGACCTTAACCTTAAAGACTTTAACCCAGGTCCTCACCTACTGTGGCAAAAGGAGGTGGGCACTTAGTTTAAGCATACTGATGGTAACCCAGGGCCACACTCACTGTGGCAAAAGGGGGGCGTCACTCAGGTTAAGTTTAATGAAGTAATCCATGGTCACATCCACTGTGGCATCAGTTGGATTGCACTTAGGTTAAGTTTACCTAGGGTATCACAGTGCCGCATGCCTTGTGGTGTCTGGAGAACATCACTGAGGTTAAGGTTAAAGATGTTAACTCAGGGTAGCACCCACTCTGCCATCACAGTGATGTCACTGAGGTTAAGCTTAAAGACAGTAACCCGGGGTGGCGCCCACTGTGGCATCAGGAGGACATCCCTGAAGTTTAGCTTTATGATGGTAACAAAGGATAAGATGCACTGTTGTGCGTGGAGGACAAAAATGAGATTAGGCTAAATGATGGTAACCCAGGGCCACACCCACTATGCCCTCAGGAAGATTTCACTGAGGTTATGCTTCATGATGGTAACCCAGAGTAACACTTTCTGTGATTTCAGGACCTCACTGACATTATGCTTAAAGATGTTAATCCAGGGCAACAACCCCTGTCGCATTAGTAGGATGAAACTGAGTTCAAGCTTGAAGATGGTAACCCAGGGCAACACCCACTGTGAAGTCAGGAGGACCACACTAAGGTTAAGCTTAAAAATAGTAATCCAGGGCAACACCACTGTGAAGTCAAGATGATGTCACGAAGGTTGAACTTAAAGATGATAACCCAGGCCAACACCCATTGTGATGTCAGTTGGAAGATGGTAATCCAGGGTAACTCCACTGAGGATAAGCTTAAAAAGGTAACCTAAGGCAATACTCACTGTGGATTCAGAAGGACCTCAATGAGTTTAAGTTTATAGATGGTAAACCAGGGCAACTCCTACTGTTGGGTCAGGAGTTAAGTCAGTGATGTTATGCTTAAAGATGTTAACCCAGGGCAACACAAACTGTCCCTTCATGATTTCTTCACAGAGGTTAAGCTTAAAGATGGTAACCTAGGGCAACACACATTATGAAGACAGCAGGAAGTCATTGAGGTTAACCTTAAAGTTGGTAACCCCAGGAAACCCCCAGCATGATGCCAGGAGGAAGACAGTAACACAGAGCAACACCCATTGTCATGTCCAGAGGAAGATGGTAACCCAGGGCAACGTGAAATATGATGTCAGGAAGAGTTCACTAAGGTTAAGCTTAAAGACAGTAACCCAGGGGCATATGGAAGATGTCACTGAACTTAAGCTGAAATACGGTAACCCAGGACTGCTCCCCCTATGAAGTCAGAAGGACGTCATTGAGGTAAAGCTCACAGACAGTAACCCAGCATAACACCCAATTGGCATCAATAGGACATCACTGAGGATAAGCTTAAAGTTGGTAATCCAGAGGCATAAGGAGAACGTCACTAAGGTTAACCTTAAAGAGGATAACCCAAGGCACCACCCACTGTGGCTTCTGGAGGACATCACTGATGTTAAGCTTAACAATGGTAACCCAGGACAGCATCCATTGTGGTGTCAGGAGGATGTCACTGAGGTGAGGTTAAGCTTAAAGACTGTAAATCAGGTCCGCACCTACTGTGGCATCAGGAGGAGGCTACTTTCGTTAAGCTTACAGAGGGTAACCCAGGACTGTATCCCCTGTGGCAGAAGGAGGACGTAACTGAGGTTAACGTTAAAGACAATCACTCAGAGTAGCACCCACTGTGACATCAGAAGGACATCACTGAGGTTAAGCTTACAGATGGTAACTCAGGGTAATGCCCATTGTGGATTCAAGAGGGCACCAATGAGATTTTCTTACAGATGCTAACGCAGGGCTACACCCACTGTGGCTTCAGGATAACATCACTAAAGTTAAGCTTCAGGATGATAACCCAGGGCAACACCAACTGTGGTGCCAGGAGAACGTGGCTGAGGTTAACCTTAAGGACGGTAACCCAGGTCAAAACTCACTGTGGAGTTAGGAGGTCATCACTGAGGGTAAGCTGAATGATGGTAACCCAGTGAAGCAGCCACTGTGTCTTCAGGAGAATGTCACTGAAGTTCAGGTAAATTTTGGTAACCCAGGGCAACACCCAATGTTGCGGCAAGAGTATGTCACTGAGGTTAATCTTATTGATGGTGACCCAGGGCAACACCACTGTGGCTTCATGAGGATGTCACTTAGGTTAAGCTTAAGGATGGTAACCAGGAAAAGCACCCACTGTGGCTTCGGGCGGGTGTAACTGAGGTGAAGCTGAATGATTCTCACCCAGGGAAACACCCATTCTGATGTCAGGAGGAAGTCACTAACATTAAGCTTCAACATGGTAACCCAGGGCAACACACAATGTGATGTCAGGAAGAAGATGGTAACCCACGGCAACACCTGTTGTGGTGTCAGGAGGAAGTCACTAAGGTGAATCGGAACAATGGTAAACCATTGTTTACCTGGTGAGCCCCATTGTGATGTCAGGGGGAAGTCACTAAAGTTAAGCTTAAAGTTGATAACCCAGGGCAACATGCATTTTCGTGTCAGAAAGAACATGTTTACCCAAGGTAACGTCTATTGTGGTGTCAGGAGGAAGTCACTAAGGTTAAGCTTAAGGATGTTAACCAGAGGTAACAACTATTGTGATGTCTGGAAAAAGTCACTGAGGTTAAGCTTAAAGATGTCAACACAGGATCAAAACCAATGTGATGTCAGGAAAAAGTCACTGAGGTTAAGCTTAAATATGTCAATGGAGGGCAACACACATTGTCATGTCCCTAGAATGATGGTAACCAAGGGCAACACCCATTTTGATGTCAGGGAAAAATTAATAATTTTAGCCTGAAGATGGTAACCCAGAACAACACCCATTGAGATGTCAGGAGGAAGTCACTAAGGTTAAGCTTAAACTGGTAACCCAGGGCAACACACATTGTGGTGTCACGAGGAATTTACTAAGATTAAGTTTATAGATGTTAACACAGGGAAATATCCATTGTGATGTCAGGAGAAAGGTGTTAATCCAGGACACCATCCATTGTTATGTTAAAAAAAATCACTAAGGTTAAGTTTAAAGATGGTAACCAAGGGAAACATCAAAGATGGCATCAAAGGAGGACATCAACGAGATCAATCTTAAAGGTGGTAACCCAGGGCAATATCCTTGTGATGTCAGGAGGACACCACTGAGGTTAAGCCTAAGGATGGAAACCCAGGGCAACACTGTGATGTCTGGGGGATTTCCCTGAGGTTGAGCTAAAGGATGGTAACATAGAACAACACCCACTGTGCCATCATGAGCACGTCACTGAGGTAAGCTTAGAGATGAGAATCCAGGGCAAAACCTACTGTGGGTTCAGAAGGACATCACTGTGGTTAAGCTTATGGATGGTAACCCAGGGCAATACCCACTGTGGCATCAAGAGCATATCACTGAGATGAAGTTTACAGATGGTAACCCAGGACAATGCCCACTGTGGCATTGGGAAGTCATTGAGGTTAAGCTTAAAGATGATAATCCAGGGTAGCACCCACTGTGCCATCAAGAAGATGTCACTGATTTTAAGCTGAATGATATACACCCAGGGCAATGTCCACTGTGGCTTCAGGAGGCCATCACTGAGGTTCAGCTTACAGATGTCAAACCAGGGCAACACCCACTGTGGCATCAGAAGGACATCCCTGAGGATAAACTAGATAATGGTCACCCAGGCAACATCTACTGTGACGCCTAGAGTACATCACTGAAGGTACGTTTAATGATGGTAACCCATGGCAACACCCACTGTGGCTTCAGGAATACATCACTGAGGTTGAGCTCATGGATGGTAACCCAGGGCAACACCCAGTGTGATGTTGGAGGAAGTCTCTAAAGTTAAGCTTAAACTTGGTAACCCAGGGCAACACCTGCTGTGATGGCAGGAGGATGTCACTAAGCTTAACCTTACAGATGGTAACTCAGGGCAACACCCATTGTGATGTCATGAGGAATATAGTAACCTAGGGCAACAATCATTGTGACGTCAAGTGGAAGTCACTAAAATCAAGCTTAAATATGATAACCCAGGGCAATATCCATTGTGATGTCAGGAGGAAGATGGTAACACAGGGTAATAGACATTGTTGCATAAGGAGGAAGTCACTAAGGTTAAGTCTAATGATGGTAACTTAAAGCATCACCTATTGTGATGTCAGTATGAAATCACTGGACTTAAGCTTAAAGATAGTAACCTAGGGCATCCCCCATTGTGATGTCAGAAGGACGATGGTAAACAGGGGCAACACTCATTGTTGTGACAGGAGGACGTCACTAAGGTAAAGCTTAAAGATGGTAAACAAGGTCAACCCCCATTATTATGTGAGGAGCAAGTCACTAAGGTTAAGCTTAAAGACATTAATCCAAGGCAACACCCTTTGTAATGTCAGGAGGAAGTCACTAAGATTAAGCTTAAAGATGGTAACCCTTGGCAACACCCATTGTGGTGTCAGGAAGATTTCACTAAGGTTAATCTTAAGGATGGTAACCAAGTGAATCACCCATTGTGATGTCAGGAGTAAGAATGTAATCTGGGCAACACCAATTTTTTTTTTTTTGGTTATTTTTTTTAATAATTTTATTGAATCATAATTATGTACATTGGTGCAATCACAGGGCACGATTCATATACATTCAGAAATATTTTGATCATACTGTTACAGATATCCTTCATGGCATTTCC
>CAUYON010133461.1:0-23717 GCA_963573935.1 Arctocebus calabarensis
TATTTGAAGGGTCAGGAGAAAACTTCTAAATACGGATCAGAAATGTTTTCACATAGTAAATGGAAAATCTCATGAATGTTATGTCAATCAGGTTGATGAAAATATCTCAGATTGTATGTGAAGCCTGCACACTGTACCCCATGATTGAACTAATGTACACAGCTATGATTCAATAAAAAAAAATAAAAGGTCAACTTACGGAGGTGATTAATGTAGGGTGGAGGTAAACTATAGAGGTTCTACTGTATATGAATTAACAGTCTTCAGTGAATTTCATGATTCACCCTCTAACTAAGCACTTTTAATACTTCCACAGCAAAATGTGTAAAACAAAAGCTACAATTAGCTTAGTTCAGGTTTGGAACCAAACTCATGAAAACGTTTTGTTATAGGTATTTTGTTTCTAGCATGTGGATAAGCAGTTGGGGACTTTTCCCATGTCACTATGTGGATTAAAGTATACTTAATTCTTTCTTCCAAATCCTCTTTTTTCTAGAATCCCTTTCCCTCTTACGAAATTTTCCATACGTAGCTCCATATTCATAATCTATTTAAGTGCCTTACATATTTAAAGGGATTAGACAAGATAAATTAAATTGCTTCACAGACTATTGTGTTATCAAATCTTGTATCTGATTATACCTTGGTAGATTTGGTTTCTGTCTCTCTGGTCTGTCATTTCCCTTTTTCCTGTCTTATTTTCTCCTGCCCTCTCCACATCTGTGCCAGCATCTGTTGTTTTGGGCCTTTTAATAAGAGCCATTCTTACGGGAGTTAGGTGATATCTCACTTGATTTGCATTTCCCTAATGTAGATTCTGGTTATCAGTCCTTTCTCTGATGCATAACATGCAAATATTTTGTCCCATTCTGTAGGTTTTCTATTTACTCTATTGATTGTGTCCTTGGCTGTGCAGAAGCTTTTCAGTCTGACTTTTTTCACTCCTCCTCCCCACATCGATTCTCCACACTGCTTGCTGCACCCTGCACTCCGCAAGCTGAACTCTAACAACTATTTCATTGGTCTCTACAATGAGACTGAACTCTAACAACTATTTCTATTTATTTATATTAAATTATAACTGTGTACATTGATACGTTTATGGGTTTCAGTGTACTGATTTGATATACAATGTGAAATCCTTACATTGAACTAAGTAACATATCCATCACAATTATATTCTTTTTTACATAGTTTTGAAATGTACCATTGCATCATGCACATTAGGTGAGGTCCACCCAGTTACCCTCTCTCCTACTATGTCCTCCTCCCCTCTCCTCTCTCTTGTCTTCCCTTCTACTTTCTGGACTATAGTTATGTTTTACCATTCATATAAATGTGTAGGTGATTATATATTGATTTCATAGTAGTACTGAGTACATTGGATACTTTTTTTTCCATTCTTGAGATATTTTACTAAGAAGGATATGTTCCAGTTCCATCCAAGTAAACATAAAAGATGTGAAGTCTGTCTTTTAATGGCTACATAGTTTTCTACAGTGTACATATACTACATTTTGTTAATCTAGTCATGGGTGCACGGGCCCTTGGACTGTTTCTTTGTCTTGGCATTTATAAATTTGGCAGCAAGAAACATTCTGGTGCAAATGTCTCTGTTGTAAAATAATTTTTGATCATCTTTTTCCACCTAGTGGAGGAATTGCAGGATCAAATGGTAAGTCTACCTTTAGTTCCTTCAGCATTCTCCAAAATTCTTTCCAAAAAGGTCACATTAGCTTGCATTCCCACCAGCCACGTAGAAGGGTTCCCTTCTCTCTGCATCCATGCCAACATCAGTAGTTTAGGGATTTTGTGATGTGGGCTAATCTTATTGGAGTTAGATGATATCTCAAAGTTTTTTTTTTTTTTTAAATTAAATCATAGCTGTGTACATTAATGCAATCATGGGGTACAATGTGCTGGTTTTATATACTATTTGAAATATTTTCATCAAACTGGTTAACATAGCCTTCACTGCATTTTCTTAGTTATTGTGTTAAGACATTTATACTCTACACTTATAAATTTAACATGTACCCTTTTAAAATGCACCATAGGTGTGTTCCCACCAATTACCCTCCCTCCACCCATTATATTCCCTCTTTCCCCTACCGCTCCTCTTTTCCCTTCTTCTTGGGCTATAGTTGGGTTATAGCTTTCATATGAAAGCTGTAAATTGGTTTCATAGTAGGGCTGAGTGCATTGGATACTTTTTCTTTCATTCTTGAGATACTTTGCTAAGAAGAATATATTCTAGCTCTATCCATGTAAACATAAAAGAAGTAAAATCTCCATCTTTTTTAAAGGTTGCATAATATTTCATGGTATACATATACCACAATTTATTAATCCATTCATGGGTTGATGGGCACTTGGGCTTCTTCCATGACTTAGAATTTATGAATTGGGCTGCAATAAACATTCTGGTGGAAATATTTTTGTTATAAAGTGATTTTTGGTCTTCTGGATATGTACCTTGTAGAGGAATAAAGGATTAAGTGGCAGGTCTATTTTTAGATCCCTAAGTGATCTCCAAACATTGTCCCAAAAGGAACATATTAGTTTGCATTCCCACCAGCAGTGCAGAAGCGTTCCCTTTTCTCCACATCCATGCTAACATCTCTGGGTTTGGAATTTTGTGATGTGGGCTAATCTTACAGAGGTTAGATCATATCTCAAAGTTGTTTTGATTTGCATTTCTCTGATGATTAAGGATGATGAGCATTTTTTCAGGTATTTGTAGGCCTGATGCCTGTCTTCATCAGAGACGTTTCTGTTCAAGTCTTTTGCCCATATACAAATGAAGTTATTTGTTCTTTTCTTATTGATTAGTTTGAGTTCTCTGTGGATTATATTTATCAGACTTTTGTCTGAAGCATAACCTGCCAAAATCTTCTCCCATTCTACGGTTGTCTGTTTGCTTTCCTTATTGTGCTCTTGGCTGTGCAAAAGTTTTTTAGTTTGACCAGATCCCAGAAATGTACTTTTGGGGTTGCTTCAATTGCCCAGGGGGTCGTCCTCATAAAATATTCTCCCAGGTGGATTTCTTGAAGTGTTTTTCCTGCACTCTTTTCTAGCATTTTTATATTTTCATGTCTTAAGTTTAAATCTTTTATCCAGGGATAATCAACTCTTGTTAGTGGTGAAAGGGGGGGGTCTGGTTTCAGTCTGCTACAAGTCACTAGCCAGTTCACCCAGCACTATTTGTTAAATAGGGAGTCTTTCCCCCACTGAATATTTTTGTTAGGCTTATCAAAGATCAAATGATGAGAAGTAGCTGGGTTCATCTCTTGGTTCTCTATTCTGTTCCATAAATATATTTCTTTACTTTTATGCCAGTACTATTTTTTTTTTTTATCACTATAGATTTATAGTATAGCCTGAAGTCTGGTAATGTGATACCTCCTGATTTGTTTTCATTTCTGAGTAATGCATTGAGGTTTTTTTCTGATTCCATGTAAAACGAAGCACTATTTTTTCAAGTTCTTTAAATATGACCATGATGCTTTAATAGGGATTGCATTAAATCTGTAGGTTGTTGTGAGTAGTGTGGGCATTTTAACAATGTTGATTCTTCCCAGCCATGAGCATGGTATATTTTATCATTTGTTAACATCTTCAGCTATTTCTTTTCTCAGAGTTCCATAGTTCTCTTCATAGAGATATTTCACATCCTTTGTTAGATAAAGTCCCAGATATTTCATCTTCTTTAGCACTACTATAAAAGGAATAGACTCCATGATTGTTTTTTTCAGCTTGACTATTGTTGGTGTAAATAAAAGCTACTGATTTGTAAGTATTGATTTTGTATCCTGAGATGCTGTTATATTCCTTGATCACTTGTAAGAGTTTTGAAGTTGAGTCCCTGGGATTTTCCCAGGGTATAGGATCCCAAGTATAGAATCATATCATCAGTGAACAGAGAGAGTTTGATCACCTCTGACCTTATTTGGATACCCTTGATTGCCTTCTCTTGCCTGACTGTGATGGCTGAGACTTCTATTACGTTTAACAGCAGTGGAGACAATGGGCATCCTTGCTTCATTTCTAATCCGAGTGGAAATGTTTTCAATTTTACACCATTCAACATGGTATTGGCTGTGGCTTTGCTGTAGATGGCCTCTATCAGTTTAAGAAATGTACCTTCCATGCCTGTTTTCTTAATTGTTCTGATCATGAAAGGATGCTGGATATTATCAAAGGCTTTTTCTGAATCAATTGAGAGAATTATATAGTCTTTGTTTTTTATTTTATCGATGCGATGCATTATATTTGTAGATTTGCATATGTTTTACCAACCCTATAACCCTGGAATAAAACCAACTTGGTCATGCAGTATAATTTTTTGGATGTGTTGTTGAATTCTATTTGCAAAGATCTTATTGAATATTTGTTTCTTTCCTTTTTTTTTTTTTTTTTTGAGATAGACTCTGACTATGTCACCATCAGTAGAGTGCCATGGCATCACAGCTCATGGTAACTTCAAGTGATTCTTAGGCTTAAGTGATTCTCTTGCCTCAGCCTCCCAAGTAACTGGGACTACAGGTGCTTGCCACAACTCCTGGATATTTTTTGTTGCAATTGTCATTTGTTTTAGCTAGCCCAGCCTGGGTTTGAACCCACCACTTTTGGTGTATGTGGCTGGCACCATAATTACTGTGGTATGGGTACCGAGCCAAATATTTTTGCATTGATATTCATTAATGATATTGGTCTATAATTTTCTTTCCTTAATGGATCCTACTTTGGGGATCAGGGTGATATTTGCTTCATAGAATGTCCTGGAAGTATTCCTTCTTTTTCTATGCTTTGGAAAAGGTTGTATAATATAGGTACTAGTTCCTCTTGAAAGATTTGATAGAATTCAGATGTGAAGCCATCTGGTCCCAGACTCTTCTTTTTGGGGAGATTTTGTATTGTTGATGCTATTTCAGTGATTGATATAGATCTATTCAAGATTTCTAATTCTTTCTGTTTGAGTCTAGGAAGGTGGTGTGCTTCCAGGTATTGGTCCATTTCCATCAGATTTTCATATTTCTGGTAATAGAGTTTTTTGTAGTAATCATTGAGGATTTTTTGAATTTCTAAGATGTCTATTGTCATTTCTCTTTTATCGTGTCTGATAGATGATATTAGAAATTTTACTGTTCTGTTTCTGGTTAGGTTGGCCAAAGTTTATCAATTTTATTAATCTTTTCAAAAAACCAACTTTTCATTTCATTGCTCTTCTGAATGATTCTTTTGTTTTTAATTTCATTTAATTCTGCCCTAATTTTGATTATTTCTTTTCTTCTGCTAGGTTTGTGATTGGAATGGTTCTTTCTTTTCCAGTGGATTGTGATGATCCATTAAATTGTTGGTATCCTCTTTTTCTGTTTTCTTCATGGGTAATTTCAATGCTATAAATTTTCCTTTTAGGACTGCCTTTGCAGTATTCCACAGGTTTTGATAATTTATGTCTTAATTATCATTTCGTTCCAAAAATTTGGTGATTTCCTTTTTAATGTCATCTTTGACCCAGCTTTCATTCAGCTTAAGATTATTCAGTTTTCATGACTTTGTTTGAGTATGAAGATTCCTGTGGCTGTTGAGTTCAACTTTCATTCCATGGTAGACTGAGAAGATACCAAGAATCATTTCTATTCTTTTATATTTGCTGAGGGTAGACTTGTGTCCTAAGTCAATTTTGGAGGGGATGATTCATGGGCTGATGAGACTGTTTATTCAGTTTTATTAGGATGAAATATTCTGTAGAGGTCTGTTAAGTCCATTTATTCTAGGTTCAGGTTTAAGTCTTACATTTCTTTGTTTAGTTTCTTCCTGGAAGATCTATCCAAGACTGTCAAAGAGGTGTTAAAATCTCCAGATATTATAGTGCAAGAAAATATCAAGTTGTTCATCTCCATTCGTTTTGCTTTACAAATTGAGAAGCATTCTGGTAGGGTGCAGAATTAACAAATGTTAACTATCCAAATCTTTTCATGTTAGGTGTTTCCCTTGAGAAATATGTAGTGACCATCCTTATCTTTCTTTATCTTTGTTGGTTTGAAGCCTTTGCCAGGTGGCTGAGATGGAGTCAGGGGACCAAGCCCCTGCTAGCAGATCTCAGTCCATGCCTGGAGGTTTGCCAGCTCTGTTGGAGTCAGGGGACCAGGCCCTAGCCCTCATGTCTAGATTCACACCCAGCAAGCCTCTGCTGGCAAGTTGTGTTGGAGTGAAGGGACCATACCCTTGCCCTCAGGTCTTGTTCTACATCTGGCAAGCCTCTAATCACCCTCCCTGCTTGGGCCAGGGCCCAGCCTTGCCCATCGAACTCAGTTCATACCAGGCAACCACTCTTCTGCTTGTGGGCACCCTTGCTGACTTGGGGACAGGTAAAGAAATTATGCCATTAAGCAGAGGAACTGATGAATCACACCCACCAGCAGACAAATGCCTCCCATCTATTCTTAGCAATGATGGCCCTCTTAACTGTTCAGGCTCAAGGACAGAGTTATGAATATTGGACTTACATACCTAACCCTCCTTGACTTTGAGGTGTTAGCTGGCTGGAACTTACTGTTTCTATCTATGTTAATGATTCTTCTTGGCTACCTGGTCCGTATGACACCAGAGGACCATTAAACATAATGAAGAAGGCATTGTGATTTTTAATTATATAACAGGAGTGGCTGGTCTTCCTATATATTTTGGAGATCACTCCCATTGTCTTCATATGTCTACGCAACCCTTCGTTAGCTTGTATAAACACAAGATGGAAGATCCAAAACAACTTTCTGAAATTTTTATGTTAAATGCTTATTATTTAGAGAAGTTTTGCATTGATAAGCTCTCTTTTAATCCCGAATTACCACTTTGTTAGATGTATATGTTTTCAGAAGTCCCTGAATGGGTGCATTGGACTAAATGTAAAGGGGAATTTTCCTATATGCTTATGTACACTACAGGTGGTGAAATAATTGATTGGGGACCTATGGCTTACTTAGAAGCAGCCCCTGGGTCACCTATGCCACTTGAAATTCAACAAAATAAAGATAAAGTGGTAATAGCTACTTCTCAATCTATGTTTTGGAAAAATGGTGGGTTTTCACCTTGGCTTCTGGCATTACAGCATATCCAAAACACACACATTTATGGCAAATTGCTGCTGCATTACAACCTCTAAAATGTGGACAGGAGGATTCTTTCTCTACAACAATATCCACAACAGTCACCAAGAATATCAAATGAAATTTGTGGTAAATGAGATGAAATATATTCAAACTTGTTTACAATTGCCCTTTGTTTGGTTAAAAGGAAATGTTACTTGGAACAAAGTAACTGGAGAATTGTTTTGTCCTCTTGTCAAATGTTCACTTGTATTAACAATTCTTTAAGTTTTAACCCATTTAAGGAACAATTGTATATGCTGAGCACACATACCAGAGTATGGCTGCCAACTAATCAGACCAAGCCTTGGCATGAATCTCCAGAGCTCTTAATCCTACAACTGTTAGCAGATAAGATCCTGAAGAGAAGCAAATGCTTTCTTGGCCTGCTAATTGCGGCCATATTGGAGATCATTGTGGTTACTGCCACAGCTACAACTGCTGGTTTTGCATTAATGGAGAACATTAAAATTCAGAACTTTGTGGCTGATTGGCATAAGAACTCTGAACAATTATGGACTGCCCCCAAACAGATTGACACTAAAATATACAATGAACTGTCTGATTTAGAACAAACGATTATTATGTTAAGAGATGAATTGGTTAGCATAAAGAAATAGATAAAATTGAAATGTGACTGGAATATGACATCTTTTTATATTACCCCTGTCATGTATAACGAAACTAAATTCCCTTGGGAAAAAGTGAAAAAGCGTTTGTTAAATCATGAAAATTTAACCCATGATATTGTTAATTTACAGCATGAGGTTTATTCTGCTTTTCCACATAAATTAGAAAAGGTTGATGGAGATTCTATTTTAAAAGGAATTGCTGATGAAATAGAGCAAATGAACCTATTACCAAAGATTAATGGTTTAATTGGAAGTTCTGTAGGGGTGTTTGCATTATTGTTAATTTTGTGTTTAATTATATATATTGTGTGTAAAAGAATTAATCAAGCTAAACAAGACAATGAAAGACATACTGTAATTTTCACATTACTTATGAGTAATATGAATGCCCAAAACCACAATAAAAAAGAGAGGAGGAATTATAGATGGAAAGTCTTTAAGTAAACCTTTAAACACTTCTATTCTGAGAGAATAAGTTTAAAGTCTTTTCTGAGTAAGGAAGGAAAAAACCTGTATAGAACTCCACATGTGGCTAAAAGGCCTAGTCACGTAGATGTGATGAAGGCCTGGCTTCGTGGGGAAAGGCCTGTAGGCAGATATGTGTATATCTCATGAATTTCCAGACTACTCCTTAAGATGCATAACTGCCTCCAGATGGTCTGTTAAAAGGTTAAGCATTCAATCAGCTCATTCCCCCAGAACCTTGTTTTGTGGTTTTGTTTTAATTATATTACAAGAGTAGCTTTAGATAAGGTTAGTAGAATGGTTATCAATTAATCAGTAGACTCAGTGGCTCTGGGGAGTATGAAGCCTGGGTCATGAGATTTGAGCCACAAGATTTTTGATTAATAGTGTGTACGTGCAAAATTGACTTATATAAGTTATGATAAAATAAAGAAATTTCATTGCTTGCCAGAGAGAGTGAGTAGCCTCCTTGTTCTCCAACACTTCATTGCAGGTCTTAAGCTCTGCTGTGCCATATCTCCCTAAATTTAATCAACACATATTAAAAAAAAAATTCCCTCCCCCTGGAAATGAACTAAAAAGTAAACAAAATCCACCTCCCAACTCCCTGTCCCCACTTCCTACCATTACCTCCAAATAAAAGGGGGGAAAAAGCAAAAGCAAAAAAAAAAACTCTGAAAAACTAAACACCCCAAAGCCTCCCAAAACAAATTAGTGCATTTCCCCAGGGGGAAGGGGAATTTACACTGGAGCCGCTGGGAGCAGAATGGAGATCTTCCAGCTACAGAAACCTGCAAAGAAAGATATTCAACACAAAAAAGGAAACACAAAAGGAAACAAAATAGATCACCATGAAATTTGGAGGGGCAAAGAGTGGGAAAAGAGGGGTGGAGTGGGTGGTAGACCTGGCAGGACAGGAGCAGGCAGGTGGGGACTGTGAAAGATGGGGAGAAGACAGAGGGAATGTAATAAGTAAATAGTTTGGTGTCCTTCCAAAACCCTAGGTAAAATAAAATATTCCTACCACCCATGCCCACCTACCCTTGAGCAAACCCTAAGGAGGTAAAGTAGGGCACGGAAACATGGTAAGTAGCTTGCACATTTGAGACATGTCCATGGCAAATCCCCAGAGTGAATGAATAGCTCCCTGCTCCCCTTCCCTGGGCCTTCCCCTATTCCACCAAAGCAAGCCTCTCCTCAGCAGTTAGGTATGGAATTCTCTCCCTTTCCACAGTATATCATTTTTTTTTTAATATATTTTTGTCCATCCAGGTCATCTTCTGTTTTTATTTTCTTTTCTTTTTTTAAATTCTTTTCCCCCCTTCTTTCCTTTTTTCCCCCTCTCTCTCCTAATACACACTTTTTTTAGTAAGGGGAATACCATGAGGTCACTATAGCCTGTCTCCTGTAGACAGGACCCTAGGGCCTGCTGTTAAAACCACCATAGAATGGAGAGCAGGAACTGTTGTAGTTGGTGGTCCTGGCACGGTAGTGGGCTCATGGGAAACCTTGGTCTGTTATCTGATGCCTGGTCTGTTGGTTCGTTTGGGATCTCCTTGATTTGTCTTCCTCTAAATAGGGATTCATCTAAGGCCAGAGAAGTATTCACTGACTATGTCTGAGAACTCTATATATGCAAAACTCTTTGGGATTGACACTAAATTTGTCACAGATTATGGTAATATGGTTGACTGAACCACAGCTATGAAAGGGAGCTTCTAGCTCTTTTGCTGTTGCACCATGGTCCACATTGCCAACATAGATGGAATGGGCATCATCCTCTATCTTCTCTTCAATGGACATGATCACTGCGCCAGCATTGCCAGGAGGTGGAGTCATATGCATCTGCTTCTCTACCTCCTTCTGTAGCTCTTAGTTTCTCAGCTTCTTCTTCCATCTCCCTGACCTGAGCTTTGATGGCTTCCAGCTCCGGGTTTTCAATGGCGCTGGTCTGCCAGGTCACCCTCAACCAGTCCTGGCACTTCCTCCTCCTCATGGCTGCCAGGGGCTCCTAAGGCAGGCCCAGGGTTCAGAGTTGGGGTGGGGATGCACAGGGCTGGGTGGCTCCTCTTCAGGCTCCAGCAGCATCTCCTCAGGCTGCAGTTCCTCGGACTCCAGGCTGTTCTCATGTTCCCCTGCCCCCCCACCATCCTCAGGCACAAGATGGCGCCACCACCTGGCTGGAGCCCTGACGGCCCTTAGCCCCCCACCACTGCCATCCCCCAACATCTAATATTTGATTCTCTCTATTACTATTAAAAATTGACTCTTGGCAAATAAACCCTAAAGGGAAGAGATTTTGTGTTAGTCATCTTGAAATTTCTCCCGATGGAGGCTGTGATGGTGCCTCCAGTAAAAAATCACAGGTGAAGGCTACTGTATGGCTCAATTTTCAGCTTTACTAATAGATATAACTTTAAAATAAATTTTTTTTTGCAGTTTTTGGCTGGAGCCAGGTTTGAACCTACTACCTCAGGTAAGTGGGGCTGGTGCCCTACTCCTTGAGCCACAGGCACCACCCTAAATTAAAAAATTTAAACTGGGGAAAACTTGATACATACATAAAAGAATAGTATCATGATCTCCAGTGTCCTCGGCATTCACCTTTCAAAATTATCACCATTATGTTAATCTTGTTGTAGATATTCCACACCAATATGGGGCAGGCACAGGTAAGGTGTAGAGCAATTTTTTTTTTTTTTTTGAGACAGAGCCTCAAGCTTTTGCTCTGGGTAGAGTGCTGTGGCATCACAGCGCTCAGCAACCTCCAACTCCTGGGCTCAAGTGATTCTTCTGCCTCCTCCTCTCAAGTAGCTGGGACTACAGGTGCCCACCACAAATGCCTGGCTATTTTTTGGTTGCAGCCATAATTGTTGTTTGGCAGGCCTCGGCTGGATTTGAACCTGCCAGCTCATGTGTATGTGACTGGCACCTTAGCCTCTTGAGCCACAGGTAGAGCATTTTTAATATTCTAAGCAATATATAATTTCATTTGGATATATTTTGACATGCATCTCTAATAGATCAGGATGGACTGTAAAAATATATCTAAACTTGTTCAATAAATTAACATTAAATTCTTAATGTCAGCTAATATCCCATGCACATTCATTTTTCATTATCTTAGAGAAATGTCTTTACATGATTGGTTTGTTTCAACCAATTTGAAAGAATGTTCAATATTGTATTTGTGTGTAGGCCACTATACTTTGTCCCCCCCCCCCTTTTTTTTTACAAGCTATTGTTTATTCACAAAATAAGTCAGTTTTCCTGTAGACTATTCACCTTCTGAATTTGGCTGATTGCTTCCTTGCGATATCTTTTCAGTTTTTTTCAGTTTATCAATGTATAACAGTTATTTCGCATAAACTGGTAGTTAGATGCAGAAGGTTGATTGTCTTCGTGTTCTTCTTTTGTCAAGAATATTTCATAGGCAGTGTAGATGCAATCGCATCACGTCAAGAGGCACATCATTCATGAGAAATCTTGCTTTTAGTGTATTCAGATGTTGTCGGCTGGATTCATTGATTAGAAAGTTCCCCATTAGCCCTTTACTTAAGTTTCACCTTCCACTGATGCTGGCTGTTAGATCCGTAATTTTGTTAAGGTTGAATATTACTGATTGTACAAATCTCTCATTCCTTTTACACTACCTAGGCTAGAATCCTAGAGAGCTCTTTGCTTAGCAAGTATTTGGTTACCCTGGAACTTAGTTTGTTCATGAAAGATAAGAAAAAGCATGGTGCTTCCCTTTCATTTCTCAATTTTCATAGTGCTAATCTGGTACACTTACCTATAATGGTAAAGAATGAATTTACTCTTTTGATAGTATAATTAACTTACTTTAATATATTGATATTTTAGGTTTAATGTTTAATGTGTTTCCTTTATGTTTCCTTATTTTTTTTTAAATTTTTCACTCTGAAATAATTACAGATACAAAGGAAGTTGCAGAAAAGATATACGGAAGCCACGTGCCCTTCACTCAACTTTCCCACCAGTTTAATAGCACCTAACTACAGTGCAATGTCAAAATCTAAAAATTGATAATGACACAGTGTGTGTGTATTTCTGCCATTTTGTCACATGTGAAATTTGTGATACTTCTATGCAATCAAGATACAAAATTATTTGCCATCACAAGGATCTTCCTTGTGTTATTCTTTATAGTGACACATACTGACCTTTCACCTTGTCTCTGTTTTCAACTCCTGGCATCTAGTAATGTGTTCTCCATCTCTCTGATCTTGTCATTTTGGAGAATATTTCATAGATAGAATGATGTCATGCATGATCTTTTGAGATTGGCTTTTTCGTGCAGCCTTATACCCTGGAAATCTAGCCAGTCTATTATGTATCAATAGTTTTTTCCTTTCCAATCGCTGAGTAATTTCTCATGCAGTGGAGGTATCACAGTTTATCTCCCTCTACTGGTAGAGCTGGACAATGTCAACTGGCAAAGAAACATTTCAGATATTCAGTTCCAACATTACAACATGAAATATTGATGGTTGGATTTGTAGTTATGAGACAATAAATTAATAACTAGAGCACAGAGTTTCACTTCTGTGAATTAAAAAAAATTACGTATCTTTTTTTCTTAAATTAAAAATATATAATAAACATACAGTATTTTCTGTTATGATACACTGATATTATTAGCAATGAGACTACTACCCCAGCCCAGGCAACAGCATGAGATCCTATATCAAACAAAACAAAAACAGTGAGACTGCTAAATACAGCTTAAGATTTCCTTGAGTTTTTTCTTTTTGTTCTCATAATATGTTTTTAAAAATACTGTATTTTAAAAACTCCTGAAGTAATTTCTCTCTCATTTTTGTGTTTCTAATTTTACTAAAACTGTACCTGTGCAATGAGGTGTATTTTTCTGATTCTAGTTTTTAGGGATTACTCTTTTTCATTTGTGCAGTTGACTCATGAACAAGATGGGTTTGCATCGGTCCAGATTAAAGAAAATGTCTCATAAAAGTTTTAGGAGATTTGTGACAATCTGAAGAAACTCACAGATAAACCACATAGGCTAGAAATTTTAAAACATTAAGCAAAAGTTACATATTTATTATGACCATGCAAAATATACAGATACTGGTCTACTTTATCATTTACTGCCATAAAATGTTCAGCAATCTATTATAAAAAGTTAAAATTTATCAAAATTTATGCCCCCACATACTTATTGACTGTACATGGTAACATTCATAGTAAAGAAAAATGTAAACAAATGTAAAGATGTTATAGTAAGTCCTAAATGTATCAAATTAACTGTAGTTCATGCCACTGTCATATTTTCGTAGTTGTCTCCTGTTGCTGTTGTGGTGAACTCAAGGGTTGGGAGTATCTGCTCAAAATACTGTGTGGCCCTAATCATCCCTGGGTCTCTCCAATGAATTGTGTATTATACTAAATGTGATCTCTCACATTTCTCTGGTATTTTTCATTGGGTTAACTGTAAGACTGTGAACTTTGAGTAACACCATGGAAGCCATCTGAAGTGCCATGATGCTGGAAGTTCTTCTAAGAACTAGAGAAAAATCAAGACATCATACTAAAATGTTGAATTGCTTGACTTGTGTCAAAGATTGAGGTCTGCTGATGTGGTTGACCACCATTTCAAGAGAAATGAATCCAGGGTATTGAATACTGTAAAAAAAGAAAAAGGAAATTTGGGAAGCTGTCATTGTAACAATGCTAGCCAGTGCAAAACCTTGCTCTTTTGTGAAATACATTTATAATCTCATATTGAAAATGCAGAATTTATGTGGGTTCAGGATTGCTATATGATAAGAATTATTTATAGTCCTTATAAATAAGAATTATATGATTCAAGAATCATATAATTTATAGGCCTTATAAGTTTATAGACCTTATAAATAAGAATTTATATGATTCAAGACAAAGTGAAGTTGTTAAATGATGAAGCAAAAAGAAGGTGAAAGATCAAAAACTAGAGAATTAAATGCTATATACTATGATTTGATAATTTTAGAAAGAAGTGTGGCTTTAAAAAATTGTCTAGATAATAGGAAAAGCAGGTTCTGTTGACCAAGAGGCAACAGATGAGCTTCCAGATGCCAGTAAGAAAATCATTGATGAGAAAGGATATCTGCTTGAAAAAGGTTTTAATGCAGAGGAAAGTTCCTTGTTACTGAGGGAAAAAGTTGCCACAAAGGACATTTACTAGGAAGAAAAGTTAGTACTAGGACTTAAGGCAAGAAGGGATAGGCTAAAAGTCTACCATTTTGTCCAAAAGTAGTCCAGGTTTAGGATCAGAACTACCCTTGTCTATAAAGCTGCTAACCCCAAGCCTTGAAGGGAAAAGATAAACAATAGTTTCCAGTCTTTTGGCCGTACAACAAGGAGGCCTGGACAATGAGAATCCTTTTTCTGGATTGCTTCCATTGATGTTTTGTTGGTTAAGAGTTAAAAAAAAACTCGTTTTAAAAGTTCTTTTGATATTACAATGCCCCTGGCCAGTCAGAACCTATCAGCTTAATACTAAAGGTGTTAAAAAGACCTACTTGACCCCAAACACAGCATCTCTAACTCAGCCTCTAGATCAGAGAGGGATAAAGAATTTTAAGGTTCACAGTGCTCTATGGAAAATATTGCCAATGCTATGGAAGAGGCGTCCCAAAGAGCATCATGAATGTTTTAGAAGGATTACACCATTGAAGATGGCTGCATTGTTATAAAAAAAGCTGTGAAACAGTTGAAATGATAAATTCCTACTGGAGAAAAACTGTGTCCAGATGTTATATATGATGTCACAAGATTTGTTGCAGCTCATGAAGGAAATTCTGATACCTCATAACATTTCCTGATGTGCAGTAAGTCAAGAATGTCACTTTCTGACAAGTTACTTTGGGACCTGGAGAAAAAAGGAATTAACCCAGTTGATAGACATATCTAGAGGCAGTTAAATGTTTGGCTTAGCTCAAGAGGCTTTAAGTCTAACCTAAGATTCCTTATTTAAAAAGTATTGCAACAAAGCTTTTTTTTAATTCATTTATTTTTTTCTTTTGAAACTTACCATTTATTTATTTTAAAGTCATATTTTTTAAAGGAAAACCTATATGACCTATGACTAACAATTGTTATTATGTTCTGCAACATTTTAGTTACAAATTTCTACATAAGAAAAATGATTTCACTGTTCATGTCTTTAGTGGATATTAGTTTCTTTCCCTAGCATTTTGTCAGTTTGAAGGTGTTTTAGTTAGTAAAGTCATCACTTGCTTGGAACAAGTGCACTGGTAATTACAGGGGAGGAAGAGGGTGGTTGTCTGCAGTGGACACTAGGGGAAGAGAGGCCCTGTAAAGAGACATATTCTTTTGGATGAATACCTAACTTTTCAAAAGTAAATTTATTAAAATGAAACTGGACATTGCGGTGGAATAGTCTGGTTTCTCTCTACAGCAGATCTTGAGAATGGTTTTGAGTGTTATGTTTGTTTGGAATGTGTACTGAATAAAGGTAGGAAGGAAAGTGTTAATATGGGAAAGGAAGGCAGTATGTGATAGATGTTTTCTTAATTTAGAGTAGGCATCTGGAGCTTAAAATTATTGAGTGATTCTGGAAAATGGGGCAGAACACAATGTTCAGAACTGCCACCCTGTAGGGCTGCTATTTATTTTTGACTTGTGTCTGGAGCATTGAAGGAAGAAGGGACACCTGTCAGCCAGATGAACTCAGGTGATCAGTGGGGTGACAGCTGTGTCAACCCGATTGCCTCTACTGCCATGCATCTTCATCTTGAAGCCATTTTTAAGAACAACGAACTAACATACCCCAAATGCTTTAAACTGTGTTGTTCACAAAGGAGATAATAAACATTCATTAGTATTCAAAGAGAAAAATTCTGCATGGAAGTTTGTTATGCTAAATAAATATACCTTTGGTTTGCTCATTTCTCCCCATTTTCCAAGTAGCCTTTGGAGATGACTTTGATATTCAAACATTAAAACAAAAAAAAATCTCCCTATCACCTTCTTTCGTGCTGGTCAAGGTGCTAGCATTACAAAAGTACTATGAGGATTTCCTGTGATTTAGTTGCTGAAACAAGCTGAGTCTTATAATTTGATTGCTTCGCTGCTTCTTATCTGTGCCATACCAACATATCTCGCCAATAGATGATTAAAGAGCATCATTTAAATACACAAACTTTTCTTTCTCTTTCGATGCTGAATTTTTTTGTGGTCAACATTAGGATTCCTTAACATCCAACTCAGGGCCAATGATCTGACACCGTTCTTCCTGCACAAGCAGACATGGTGTCTTCTCTGCATTGACCTTGGTACATCATTTCTCATGGCAGGTATGTGTGACTCTGGTCACAAAATTTTTAAAGAAAGGTAACCAGAAAAAAGTATTTTCATGGATTGGCTAATTTGGGGGCAGTGTTTTAAGAGAAAAGGACATTGTTAACAGTGGGTATTGTTAGGCTTTTCATGTGTATCGGCACTTTCCACATTCATCTTATTTTCCTGATTATTGATTCTGTAACTTAGACATGAGTTTGTGAAACTTTTCCAATGGTTTCAAAAAGTGACTTCAGGGATATCTCTAAATTCTGAGTGAGAAACAAACTGACCTGGTTAACTTGTGAGTAACATAATTCTAGAATGGAAATAAATAGAGAATGCCAAATATTAATGACACAATGCTTAAAAGTTTTGTAAAGTTTATTCTTAGTGTTATGATATCCAAAAATTACCCTGATTAACAGTTTGACACATTACACTGTTGTTAACACAACATCACTTCTTCAGACTGTGCTGATGTAAATGTAGAATTTCTTAATTTTAAAATGTGTTAGGGAAAAAGCCTTTAAGGAAATAATTTTGAGTATGACTAAATGTAATGTTCTTGGAAAAAACTGTTTATGTGTTATAATTCAATGTACTCTGAAGTGAACCCAGGTCCCCAAGGTATTACCCATTCGTTGGTTGTAGAACCAGTCATTCAAAGTCCACAATGTTCCTACGCTTTCTCTTCCCTATAATACCTCAACTAACCCTGGACAGCTAGACATTTATCAGAGCAGAGCCTGTCCAGGATAAGGAGAAGGTGCGCTCCTAAGTAATATTATTGTAAAAATGATAGAATATGTTAAGTGAAAGAGTCGGGCCAAAGCATACTCACTTGATTTCTGGCTTGGATACATACTAGGTTTGATACCTTGAGAAAATAAGATTATTATTGAACTCTATGTTTTCTCATCTACCTAGTGGTTTTATACTATCATCTGAGTCTGTTGAAAGGATATAAGTAAATACCTATTACATAAGGCCATATAACACAGATGGGTGGTTCTTGATTTCTTCTTATCCCAGATCTTATGTTTTTCTCAAACAATTTAAAACACATTTGTAAGCTGGGTGCAGTGGCTTGTGCCTATAATCGTAGCACTTTGGGAGGTCAAGGCAGGCGAATATCCTGAGCTCAGGAGTTCCAGACTAGCCTGAGTAAGAGTGAGAACCCTTCTCTACTAAAAAGAGAAAAACTAGCCAAGTATTGTGGTGGGCGCCTATAGTCCCAGCTACTCAGGAAGCTGAGGCAAGAGGATCGCTTGACCCAAGAGTTTGAGATTGCTATGAAATGTGATGCCACGGCACTCTACCAGGGTGACTGAGTGAGATTCTATCTCAGAAAAAATAAAGTTGGTAAATCTACATTATTGAGGCAGAGCTGAAACTGAAGAAAACGTATGGATAACCACACTGACGAACAAGGTACACGGCACGATAATGTTGATAGTGGGTGAGGTCCTGATGGACTGTCTTCATCTTGTAGAGTTTTATTGATGAGATAGCTATTATCAAAAACAAGAACTTTTGGCTACTCACTGAATCCTGTTTTTAAGAACTTCAGCCCCTGTGCTTGTCCTTTAAGTCATTGTTCTATTTGTCTTTCTCTACAGTATTTCAGACCACTCTGTGGAGGTTGATTTCTGGGACCTTAGGACTAATATACCTTTCGTTGACAGCTACTTTGGGAATTTCATTGATCATTTGTAAGTTTTTGTAGACAAGTCTATGCAAAAATCATAAGTTTAAGGATTAATTTAATAATAAAAATTTCATTTTATCAATATTGATTATGTACTACTGCATTATTTCATAAACATATACCTAATTAAGAAAATTTCTAATCATTTCTTATAGCATTTACTGAACTGCATAATGAGTCAACTGTCTCTCCAGGCCCCAACAAAGATCTCCAGGTAGGTAGGTTAGACAGTCTTTTGTTTTTTTACATAAAATAGCAAGATAGGCCGGGTGTGGTGGCACACACCTGTAATCGCACCTGGTGGGTGGATTGCCTGAGCTCATAGGTTGAAGAACAGCCTGAGAGAGAATGAGACCTCATCTCTAAAAATAGCCAGGCATTGGGACAAGTGCCTCTAGTCCCAGCTACTCGGGAGGCTGAGGCAAGAGAATCGCTGAAGCCCAGGAGTTTGAGGTTGCTGTCAGCTATGACACTAAGGCACTCTACCAAGGGTGACAAAGTGAGACTCTGTCTCCAAAAAAATAAAATAAATAAATAAGAGAGCTAGATGAAGCAAATATTACACTTGGTAATACACATTTTCCTATTAACTGTAGGGTAGTCTCATTCTAGTGTTCTCTAATGTAAATATGATTAAACTATGTTGAATGTGCATCATTTATATATTAATAAGGAAATAATTATTAATATATAATAATAAGAAAAATAGTAGCCTGAAATGACAGCTATGTTTCCTATGTAAGTGCTCATGATTAAGTAACAAATAAAAGTCTACAGTAAATATTGCAGCTTATCCTAATTACCTGTCTGTTTATAATCTCTACTTTCATATCGCTTTACCTTTCTTTTGCTTCTTTTATGACTCAGAATACAATGCATAGATTTCTGCAATTCTATGCCTTCCTTATCCAGTGACTGCAACTCAAAGTCCAATTTTTAAGTATATTTTCCCCCAAATTCTCCCCATGTTTTCTCACCATCTTTTGTGATCCTATAGGACTTCATTTATATTTTTTGTCTTAACACTTTTACCACCACTTACAAGGCAAAGATGTGA
Source organism: Arctocebus calabarensis (assembly GCA_963573935.1). Lineage (NCBI taxonomy): Eukaryota > Metazoa > Chordata > Mammalia > Primates > Lorisidae > Arctocebus > Arctocebus calabarensis. Next base: position 19,336 of record CAUYON010133461.1, read on the forward strand.
GTGGCCACAATGTGTCATGACTAGTATTACTGTGGATAAGCAGTGATAAAGACATCACTGATAAAGTGTCTAATCAGACTTTAAGTTGATTAATTGGCTTCTTTCTTTTCTTTTCTTTTTTTTTTTATTAAGAGACAGAGTCTCACTTCTTCACTCTCAGTAGAATGCTGTGGCGTCACAGCTCCCAGCAACCTCCAGCTCTTGGACTTAGGCGATTCTCTTGCCTCAGCCTCTCGAGTAGCTGGGACTACAGGCGCTGGCCACAATGCTCGGCTATTTTGTTATTGTTGTTGTAGTTGGGTTAAGACCGGTTTGAACCTGCCACCCTTGGTATATGGGGCTGGCATCCTACTCAATGAGCCACAGGCACTGCCCTTATCTTTTTTTTAATAGTAAAATGTTCAAAGCTGTATCAGAATTCTTCAATTATACAATATTCTCTTCTGACACAGGACCTATTCTAAAATATTTTCCTCCTTTAAATCTTTCATTTGTTTAACTCCTATTACACTACAGTGCTGAGCTTTGGGTCACTTCTTTCAGTAAAGGTTCATCTAATGACCCCATTGTATATGCTACCATGTGCTGTTTTTTTTTTTTTTTTTTTGAGACAGAGCCTCAAGCTGTCACCCAGGATAGAGTGCTGTGGCATCACAGCTCACAGCAGCCTCCAATTCCTGGGCTCAAGCGAGTCTCTTGCTTCCGCCTCCCAAGTAGCTGGGACGACAGGTGTCCACCACAATGCCGGCCATTTTTTGGTTGCAGCCGTTATTGTTATTTGGCGGGCCCGGGCTGGATTCGAACCCGCCAGCTCAGGTGTATGTGGCTGGTACCTTAGCCCGTTGAGCCACAGGTGCCGAGCCCATGTGCTGTTTTAACATACTGAATTTCTTTTGTAAACTCACCTAAATACCTTAACATATAGCTAATAAATAATTGGAAATTATATAATTCTGAATCTATCCTCGGAACATAAATTCATAAGCAGAAACTATCATATATAATCTGTTCATATTAAGGGCCCCTGAACAGTGGTATATATAGAAGATTCTTTTTTTTTTTTTTTCCGATGCAAAAGCAAGAGGGCAGCTTTATTCAAGCGTGCGTGCTTGGACCTCCAGAATCTCAGTGCAGCGAGATGGAGCTGAAGCTATATAGAAGATTCTTAAAGAATATTTATAGAAAAATGAATAAATAGAAAATGACTTTGATTAAATATTAATAGAAATTGAAATATCCAATATTATTTGTGATGTTTTATTTTTTTCTCTTAGCCTCTGACTGCTGTCATTGCCCAGAGAAGTGGGTTGGGTACCGATGCAACTGTTTCTTCATTTCTACTGAAGTGAATACTTAGGAAGAAAGTAGGAAGTTCTGTGTTTCTCAGAATTCCAGCTTGCTTCAGCTTCAAAATGAAGATGAACTGGCATGTACTTGAATCTAGCCTCCTATATTTTCTTTGCTCTGGATATCAAAGTATCTAAATAAGCTAAACACTTTGATTCAAGTCTTTAATCAGATTACAGGCGGTCTCCAGGTTATGAACGAGATAGGTTCTGTATGTTTATTGTTAGCTGAATCCATTGCAAGTTGGAACAAGTACCTATTATCCCTATTCGTAAGTGAGTTGCACATCAGTGAGATGTTTGTAGCTCAGGGACTCTATGTAGTAAATAGAACTCATGATCTGTCAATTCCATGTACCTTAAAACTATCATTGTAAAACCCTCATAAAATTCCTCAAAGAATTACATTTTGGAGATAAAAATTAAGATAGGTGACAGAAGAAGTGCAAGCAATTTTTCAGGGAAAATTCAAAGAAGAAATAACAGGTCATTATTTAGGACTTCGCAATTCTTACTTCCTTTAATGGAATTTATAATTTCTTTTGTAGCTATACAGCTTTTGGCTAGTATCTTTCTGGGATATAATATGAAACAAGTATGGAAAGGATAATCATAGAAATTGCCCATTTCTTGGCTCGGCACCTGCAGGTCAAGCAGCTAGGGTGCCAGCCACATACACCAAAGCTGGCAGGTTCAAATCCAGAACAACAATCACAACTAAAACCAAAAAATAACCAGGCATTGTGGTGGGCACCTGTAGTCCCAACTATTTGGGAAGCTGAGGCAAGAGACTCGCTTAAGTCCAAGCGTTTGAAGTTGCTGTGAGCTGTGATGCCACAGCACTTTACCCAGGGCAACAGCTTGAGACTCTGTCTCAAAAAAAAGAAAAAATTGCCCACTTCTTATGAAAAAGTGAATAATGTCTCCAGTTTCATGCAGTGTCTGTGCTGAGTTGAGATTGAGTAGGTTATAAGGCTGGGATTCATGCTTCATGATAGTGTTAATTTAGGATCAAATTTGATTATGGATCCCCTGTGAAGGAAGCTACCATGAAAACTATCTTCCTTCAAGCTTTCTTATTCCTTCAAGAAGATAGTGTGGTATTTTTTTCCATAAATAAATGGGCCTGATAAAGGAGCAATTTCAGGCATCTGACTATACTTTATAAACTGACAATTAAAAATAATTTGTATAATGGACAAGCTGAATCTTATTCTGAATGCTGATGTCCTAAAAAAAATGTTATACCCCCAAAATATTCAAATAAGCTATTATGTTTGTTTCTGGCTCTAAGCAGGCTTTTATGCCCTACAATCAACGCTTTTACTGGATTGGACTCACTTATGATGAAGAACGTGCTGCCTGGTTTTGGGAGGATGGTTCTCCTTTTTTGCAGGATTTGTAAGTTTCCAGTAGTCAAGACCTTTTTTGATCTTTGCAAATTTATCCGTAGATCTGACTAATGAAGGTAGCATCTAGGAGCACTGAAACTAAAATAATCTGCCTAGGGCATGAGCATACAGAAAAAAACAGAAGGTGCAACAAAGAACAATTTTTTTTTTTTTATAGAGACAGTCTCATTTTATTGCCCTCACTAGACTGCCGTGGTGTCACATAGCTCACAGCAAACCTCCAACTCCTGGGCTTAGGCAATTCTCTTGCCTCAGCCTCCCAAGTAGCTGGGACCACAGGTGTCTGCCACAACACCTGGCTATTTTTTCGGTGTTGCAGTTTAGCCAGGGTTGGGTCTGAACCTTGATATATGGGGCCAGTGCCTACGACTGAGCCACAGGCACCACCCAAAAGAACAATTTTGCTCCCCTATAATATCTAAGTTTATGCTCAAGGACATGAAAGTTAGTGTGGTTGTGACCATAAAAGACTTTGTGACATAAGTTTTAGTTTTGCCTTAGTAAAACACTTGGAGATAAGCGCATGTACAGACAGGTGCTCACATGCACAGGGGCAGCCCAGAGGAAATGGTAGTCCATTATGTTTTATTCTGGTGGAGGCCAATATTCTCAGCATCCTCTCATCTTTTAAATATTCTGGGCTTATTTTTCTATATATTTATAATGTTTGAATTTCATTTTCACTTATAAACATGGGATTTTCAGCATCACACAATGTCAGAGTTTATGCTCTAGTTGTTCTCCTAGACTAGATCAGATAATACATTTTTCTTTTTTTTTTTGTTTTTTTTTGAGACAGAGTCTGAAGATTTTGCCTGAGTAGAATGCTATGGCATCACAGCTCACAGCAACCTCCAATTCCTGGGCTCAAGTGAGTCTCCTGGCTCTGCCTCCCAAGTAGCTGGGAGTACAGGCACCTGCCACACACCCGGTTATTTTTTGGTTGCAGCCGCCATTGTTGTTTGGCGGGCCCAGGCTGGATACAAACCCGCCAGCTCAAGTGTACGTGGCTGGCGCCTTAGCGGCTTGAGCCACAGGGGCCGAGCCTTTTCTTTTTTTTTTTTTGAGACAGAGTTTCACTATGTCATCACAGTTTACAGCAACTTCAAACTCTTGGGCTTAAGCGATTCTCTTGCCTCAGCTTCCCAAGTTGCTAGAGCTAAAGGCACCAGCCACAACACCCAGCTATTTTTGGTTGCAGCTGTCATTGTTGCCTCCCTTGCCCAGGCCAGGTTTGAACCCACCAGCCTGGGTATATGTGGTCAGCGCCATAACCACTGTGCTATGGGCAGCGAGCCCAGATAATACATCTTAAATAAAACAGAAGTAAAGAATTGCACACATCAAAACCATTAATGACAATGGCAAAACTAAAAAAATCCCTGGCTTCTGATTAGTGAGGGAATAAATGAGTGTTGTGGAATATTGTATTCTTGGAAACATGAAAATTGTGGTTATTGAAAAAAAAATAATTCAACATTTTAATGTCTCATTTAAGTGCTCTTAAAAGTTCTATACTTTAATAGAAAAAATCATCCATCCACCAGAGGCTCCAATTGCCAAAAAGGCTGGACAACTGCTGAGGAGACACCTGTGCCTTGGTGTCTCCTTCACCTCACACTTA
>CAUYON010133463.1:0-12616 GCA_963573935.1 Arctocebus calabarensis
GGGAGAGGGAGGGAAGGGGAGGAAGAGGGTGGGGGAGATGGGACAAAGGGTGAGATCACATGTGTGGTACATATTCGAAGGGTCAGGAGAAAACTTCTAAATACGGATCAAAAATGTTTTCATATAGTAAACGAGAAAATATCATGAATGGCATGTCAATCAGGTTGATGGAAATATCTCAGATTGCATGTGAAGTCCCCACACTGTACCCCATGATTGAACTAATGTACACAGCTATGATTCAAAAAGAAAAAAAATCTCAATTTTAAATGTTAAAAGTTTTAGCATCGTAGTTTTCCCTTAATAATGACCCAAGCTTTACAAAACTACTATTCTTCATACATTGATGTAAAAAAAATTATCTACTATTCTTTTAGGAAATAGTATAATTTCTTAAATATGGTTTATAATTTTTTTTAGCTGTAGTGTAGTGAACTCTCTATATACCTCTACTCCCCTCTATTCTCCTAGCCTCCAATCCCAATTATTGCCTATAATAATCTGAAACCCCTCAAATCTCCCCTAGTGTCCCCTCTGAATTCCCAGACACTGCGATGCACTTCCATTGTGCTTCTCTCCTGTTTCCTATCCTAGTGTTACAGTTGTCTGTGCCCCTGCCACGTGGTCACGTCTAGAAGCTATGTCATTCCCATTCCTTGTGTTAAAGGCAGTACTTTACATGTAGGTCACATTTCATCCTAAGAGTCTACATTCAAGAGGGCAGAGACTATGTTTCATTATTCTTTATTACACTGTGAGTTACAAAATGGATAATATGTTTCCATTCATTTAGTCAAAAAATGTTTAGTATGGATAGTGGGCCAGCTTTGTTAGGTTCAGGGATGTAGCAGAGATAGTTCTACCTGCAGGAAGCCTACAATCTAACCACATCAGATATCTATATCTACAGGGATATTTGCTTATTATGTCTAACCTTCCCTGTTTGTAGAACAACTAGAAACAGCATGAACAGTTAAAGTGTTTTGAGTAGTCAACTCTACCTCTCTATTTATTTATTTTTGAGACAGAGTCTCACTATGTTGCCCTCAGTAGAGTGCTATCACGTCACTGCTCACAGCAACCTCAAACTCTTGGGCTTAAGCGATTCTCTTGCCTCAGCCTCCCAAGTAGCTGGGACTACAGGCGCCCACCACAACACCTGGCTACTTTTTGGTTGCAACTGTCATTGTTGTTTTGCAGGCCTGGACCGGGCTGGAACCTGCCAGGCCTGGCGTCTGTGGCTAGCACCCTACTCACTCAGTTACGGGTGCCAAGCCATACCTCTCTTTTTTTTGATGCTTTATTAAATCTGGTCTGCATCTTTTATGGCTTTTAGCAAAATTAAGATCTGTACACTTAAATACTAAACACAAATATTAAAGTCCTATGGATGTGTTAGATTTCAAAGAAATACCCATAGGGCTGAGGAGGAATGTCATCCATAGCATAGCAGAAGATGATGAATGAAGCAGACACATGAGCAATATGAAGGTAACAGAGACCAGAGGGAATCTTCTAAAGAGAAGTAATGAACTACGATATTTAGGGGACTCGTTGAAAGACAAAAGACCAGGAGAAAAAAAGGAGACCATACAGAAATGCAGTATGAAGTGATCAAATCTGGAAGAGTTTATATAGGATGAACTAGACAAGACTTGAAAAACAACATATGAAGGAAGCAATGGATTTACAATCAGAAGTCCTCAATTTGAGACATTTTGGTTCTTGTGTAGTGGAAAATGGTGGCTAACAATTACTTACACTAAGATTAACTTCCTATTACTTTCCTTGTTGTCAATGCTATTCTGAAGACAGAAGAATGAAATGAATTCATCATTCTTCCTGGACCTCTCCTAAGAGATTGGTGTTCCACTTTTCCATTCTCTTCAGTAGCCTAAAACCAGGTTAAAAGTGCTTTGGCACAGGAAGCAACTTTCAGGAGGCCTCCTCAACCCCCACCCCTACGCCTCCCATTGCTCATTTTCATAGTAGCCTGTTCATTTTCCTTACAGCACTTACCATAAGCATCATGTATTTATGTAATGAATATCTGTCTCCTTGACTATGTTCTACAAAAGCAATCTTTCAATAGGTTTTAATCCAAATAGTAATGACAATAAAGCTGCCACTTACTGTGCAGTTCTGTGTGCCAAACTCAACAAGGAGTTTTAATAATATTTCCCTGGTTAGTTCTACCATGCCCACTTAAGTTGTTGTTAATATCCCCATTACACAGAAAAAAGATCAAGGCCAAGAGGCCAGCTAACATCTGTGGCCCTGACAATGTTCTCACTTTGTTGCTGTCACTCTCTTCCCAGCCTCCTGGAGAGAGCTATGAAGATCTCAGGCAAATTAAAAACCCTGCTGTGGGAGGCAAGGTTAGCTCTACTTCGCAGTCTCTGCAGATTTGGTTTTAACTGAGCTTATAGCCAGAGAACAACTTTTTCCTTTATCAATTTTGTGCGCTTACTGATTTGTTTATTCTTTGATTTACGTGAAGGAGAACCACAACCAATTTTCCCTGGCTCTTCTGGTTAGTTGCAAACTGTGCATATGTGACTATTTAGATTGGAGGTGCTCTGTTATGAGGTTAGTTTATGTATGAAATAAAAAACTACAAAGGTTTCTTCTTGGCTCTATCATTTACTTTTTACATCCTGGAATGATTCTCTTTATCTCTCAAGACTTCAGCTCCTTTCTTTGTTTACTGAGAATGATTAAGCCAAGTGTACAAAGGATTGTTAAAACAACAGCAACATATACAAAAGCTCTTTAAAAAGTACAGATCACCATTCAAATGTAAAACATTGTACGATGTCCACTCATCAAAAATCCTGAAAGTGGATGTGTTTGGGGCCTCTCCTCTGACGGTTGGTTACAGCAGAGAGATTAGTAACAAACACTCCTAAAGACAGGTGACTCTGGGTTAAAACAGAGACATAGGTGCTTTGTGAATAACTGATCAACATATGCCTTTTAATGTAGTATAAAAAAGAGAAAGACATTTCATTTCTTAGACTTTCAGTGTAATTTATCTCATCAGCAAACTAGTTTATACCTGCTTACATATAGTATCATTAAATTCATGGTTACAGTGATAAATCCTGTGATGTGTGTTTATTTGCTAATTTGCTGGGGATAAGGTGGGTGGATATAAAATTCCGAATAATATATCAGATGAGAATGGCAGCTGAAATACATATGAATCACAGCTCCTTGTCATTTAAGATACTCTGACAGCTTCCTCTTACAGCATGATCACAGCAATACACTTAAAATCAAGTTTGAGGATTTCAGGGTATCTAGAGTTATCAAGGGAAGAAAGATATGAAAAAAGCTTTTTAAGAAAGTATAGGGGTGAAGGGTGGGAAAGAGTTTCCTTTCTTATAATCAGAGAAACATTTCACATTTTCCTAAAATATTGGTGCTTTTCTAAGTGACTTCCTTTTACTCTTACCTGCAAATATCTTGAAATATACCTTCAAACATCTTGAAATACCTGTGACAACTGTTTTGAATAGTAACACATTATATTCATGAATAAACTGAAGAAAAAGACTAAGAAGAACCATTGAAAATCTTTTATTTAATTAAATCTAAGCTCTCTTGTTCTTTTTCTTATCTTTTCCAAGTGATTTTTTAGTTCTTGCTGGCTATCAAATACAGATCGCAGAAGAAGCAGGTGTGTGTGGGCACTTTAGCCCACACAGTAGCCACTGAACACTCCGCTAGGTGGTTATTGTTTAATCTTCATTTAACAAAAAAGGAAACTGAGCCAGAAATGGATTTCCCTAGTGACACAGCTAGAAAAAAGCAGAACTGGAATGAAAATGCAAAGTCTCAGGGTTAAGGGGAACGCTGTGTCTGTCTTCTGGATCATGAATTATTTGCTCTATTCAAAGGGGGGAGTGTGACTTTCTAATGTAGAAAGAGGTTGTCCCATATGAAGAGACGAAACATAGTGATGAAAAAGTGGTATTGCTATTGGTTGGGTGTGGAAAAAGGAACATACTGAAGCTGTAGGAGCTCTAAGCATTTATAAGCTTAAAGTGTAACAGAGTTTGAACATGACAAAATATACAACTTTTTGTGATTATAAATCTTGCTTTTTTGTGAAATATATTTCAGGACTGATGAATATATTATATTCATTTACATGAATATATTATATACATTTATTTTGAAATTTCTGTGTTCCTGTTTTATAAGGTATTAATCTGAGATAAACTAAAATCTATATTCAAAGTTAACATTTCAGTTGTTGGAAGTTGGAAATCCCCAAACTAAATGCCATAAAGTCACAGTGACTTTATGTGTTTAGACTTAGCCTCATCTGTCATGGAACGAATACCTTAGTAATTTCTAAGATCCTTTCCATTTTAAGTTCTTTGATTCTATAAAGAAAATAAAGTAACAGTAAAAATAATGTGGTAAGTATTTGTTAGTGGAATCTCTAGTAGAAGAAGCAACTAGATAAACCCTAGCAAATGTACTCATTCATTTTTTTTTGGAAACAAAAAGAACAGGTTAAATTCTAATTTCAGAGAACATAATTAGAGGTCAGTTCTAAGCTGTGAATTTGCCAGTTAACCACAGGTCCCATTTAGTACTTTAAACATGTCATATATACCTTTATCTTATATTGTAAGAATCAAATCTCACAGATACTTCCATTTCACATTAATGTTTCACTTGAAAGAGAAAAATAATTCAGCTCACAGGTGGTTTTCAGGGAAGAGTACTTAGAGTTTCTAAAAGAACAAACAGGAAAGCAATTTGGGCTCTTCAGGAGAAAGGTGCTGTTATTTAATAAACTCAAGGACCTCCTTCGATTGAGATCATGTATAAAATGCGTTCACTGACAAAACAAGCTATTCATTTTTAACATACTTATGTTTTATAACACATCTACTTTGTTGTGGCAAATATAATCTCTGAGTTTCTTTGGGCTAAAGGTATAGAAAATTTTGCAGAAGAATAGAAAGCCTTTTGCCTGGCTTGTGTTAGAGGTTTATCAGTTTACACAACCAGGGTAAGCATATTCTAAAACAGACCTTATCATCACACATCCTTGGGCAAAACCATGCACACCAAAGAGTTATAGAAATAGCCTTCTGGAGTGGAACAGTGCACTCGCACAACAATGAAAATCACTGCAAAGACAAGACCTTTCATGATCTTTGACAAGTGACGGTGTATAAAACAGTGCAACTTCAGAGCCATGGAGGTGCTAGGGGTTCATGTAAAAGCACCAGCCGTTTCTCTTTTGTCTGCGTTTAGTTGAGCTTCCCCATAAAGAGCGAGACTAGACCAAGAAGCAATATTAAAAACAAAAGGTTAGAGATCATCATGGGACATTAATTATGCAAAAGAAGGCAAACTGAATTTAATCAGAAGCAGTCGACTCGGTGCAGGAAGAATTTTCTCTTTTTGACAGAAGCAGTTAGGAAAACATTTATGGTAATACCACAGCATCTGCTGATTACAGTCAAAGCTGCAGGACACCAACATTAAATCACTGACAGCTCCTGGGTACTCCAGTCACATAGAACAGCAATTTATAGTGAAATTCATCCAAGTCTAAAAATCAGCCAACATGTTTAAACCAGAGAGAAATAACTCAGTTTGGACTTTTCAAAACAATGATAAAAAGAAATTACAGCTGATGAAACTTTTGATGTAATATATATGGCCTCAACAAATCCAGTATTTTAAAAGAGAACATACAAGTTTGTAGACCTATGAATAAGTTTTGGTGATCAGTAAAGTTTTGCAGTTAATAGGGAAAAGGATTTTAAGAGGTCAATAATATAGAAAGTTAGGGTTTTAACTTTTTAAAGGGAGTCAGGAAAAAATCTGACATTTATTCTTAATGTTATGAAATGATGGATTCAGATTCATTGTAACTTAGTTGCAAACATGGGTAAAATAAAAAGTTCAGTGAGACAGTGGAGTGTGAAGCAGTGTGATGTAAAAACGATCATTCTATGCTCTGCCTCCAGACCCATGGCAGGTTGCCCACCTGGGATTTGCTAAGAAGGTAATTAAAATAACAAAATACTTCCGATATTAATAACTAAAACTTTCATACTAATTGTGTTTCTGAGGGCATTCTTATGGTCAAAAGTACACTAGTGTTTAAATTTACATCTTCGAATGGCACAAGAACTTGGAGAACAGAAAAGATTGTACTGAAGCTTTCTGAGGTCAACATTCATAAAAGTAAATGTCTCATATTTTATCCAAAATCAACACCAAAGATTTTTGTACCCCAGATGCTTTGGGAGCTCAACTAGTATTATTCATAACGTGAGAGATTACAGGAGGAAGGGGACAAAACTTTAAAATGGCTATTTCTGTAGGAAGCCATTAAAACTGTGGTCCCAAGGGATGGCTCTGCTGTGTTTTGCTCAGCTAGATAAATTGTTTCAAAATATGTTTGCTACGGTTAATCACTAACGCAATATTCATCTGCAATTTTAAATCATCTGGATTTCTTTATTCAATTACATTTCCCAAATACATTAAAAATGTCTCAAGACTTCTATTTATAGATATTACCCATTGATGGTAAAAGCATCTCTGGGTAATCAAAACCACTGACAAAAAAATGATAACCAAAAAGGTCAAAAAATGGATCAATTGAAAATTCAACCTAACAAATAACGCTGCGCATATTTGAATAATGGATCAATAGAGGTTTGTTGAGCACCTATACATATGAGCCACAGACTGAAGAACTATCAGGAAGTTAGTGTCATTGGTCTGAAAGGGGCCAGGGAGGAAAGAGTTGATGTTGGTTCTCTTAATGTCACTCAAGTGTGAAATGAGTATGCATAATAGATGCAACAGGATTTCAGAGAATGAGGTCCACCAGGGAGCGTCTAAGGAAGGTCAGGCTTCACAACAGTAGTGTCTCATTTAAGCTCTGAAATAAGAACAGGACTTTAGATACATCAGGTACAGTTTGTAGGGCATCTTACCTAAAGGGAAATCTAATACAAATGCTACAAAGGTCCCACTTAGTGTTATTATTCACAACCAACACTCATGTAGGTGAACATACGAAGACAATGAAGAAAACACATAACATGGGCTGTCTAATACTAACATTGTTTTAGTATCACATTACGTTGGAAATTGCCCACAAAAAATGTTTTTGTAATAGTCAAATCCAAATGCAATCATCTGCATAGACAGGGCTGATACTTATTATGTACTAGTCAACCCCAGGCACAAAAGGAATGAGGACGAGACAAATGTCAATCTCCTATTATTGAAAGCTGCAGAGTGCAAGGATTTAACAACTTCTTTCTTTTGCTCCTGGAAAGTCTCCTAGAAGGCCATAAGATTTCTGGGGAAGTTTAAATGTATGGTAGAAAATAAAGAGGGCCTCAAGTGCCTGAGAGGCATTTTAGTCAGTCAGAGAGAAGAAAGGGTTTGACTTCTCTCAATGCTTAACTGTTTTGTTTGGACAATAGCAGATGCCTGCTGTCCCCATCCTGTCCCCTTCCCCACCCACACAACAGGAAGAAAGAAATAGCTAGGAAAAATGGGAAGTGCAGGTGGCATGATAAACAGATGAAAGAACTAAAATGTAGGTACCAAAATAAAAAACAGAGTTGTCATCAGCAAACAGATGGCTCCTAATAGAGAATCAAATTTGATTAGACAGTTTGCTGGAGTATGTATCTACTGCACCAGAATCAAGTACGAAATTCTAAGGCAAATCATGAAGGAAAATTTCTTCATGGGAGAAAGCAGAATTCTGAGTTAGGAACAAGAAGATTGCCACTCTGCAGGGTGAAACAAGAGATACCATGTGATAGGAATTAGTTTCTATGTAGATTTCGACGGCAGATGCTGAGGGACAAATAGGTGAGTGGACGAAGGTGAAAACAGTGTGTCAGGCACTGACATGGAATGTATCGAATGTATGCAAGTGGTGTTAGAATGAAGAGAAAACCGAAGAAATTCAGTCATATAATTTTGACCTCTCTGGGACATTTTTGAAGTCACCTAAGTCACCACTCTGAATAATGCTAAATACAGATATCCAGCGTAAAGGAACTGGAAAGTCTTCTAATCTAAACTGTGCCACATTACTCAAAAGGAAACTAAGGCCCAGGGAGATTAACTCGTGGGTTATGGAGCTGGTGATGGTAGAGGAGGATAACACCGTGCTTACACGCTCCCACGCTCTGGGCAGGCCAGCTGAGGTTTACTCCCCAACTCTGTTACTTTATTTTTCATTCCTTAAAAGTTCATATCTCTGTTAATTTCATGTTTGTGAATATTTTGTGTCATGACTTATACTACATTTACATAGTGCTTCATATGTTTCAATGTGTTCTTAAATATAACATCTTGCTTTTTCTTCAGGGTAAGTAGGTAAGAATTACCAGTCTGGCTGGATAGATGTAGAAACTCAGGCACTGTAAAGTTAAACAGTTCATAAGGCAAGTTAGTAAAAGAGCTTGGGCTATGTTCAACCATCCTGCTCTTGTCACTAGATCATGTTATGCCTACCGTTGGTATAATTTGCCCTAAATTGCAGTTTCTACACAGAAGAGGAATTGTATTTACTTAAAGTAATGAAAACACTGCACATTTGTAATAGTGTTGTTTTCTGCTATTTTTCATTATAACTGCAGTGTTTCAGCTACATTATGGTTAAATGGACTCTGGAGGGCTAGCCTGGGAACCTAACCACCATTTATAACATTTATAACATTGTTTCTATGGGAAATTGCTTTGTGAGTTCCGAAACAACTGATTTAAAAATTAACTTTGGGAATATAACTGGTTGCAAAGTGGAAGATTGTCTGTCAGACATTTCATGTAATTGGTTGCTTAATTCATGCAATAGAAGCAAGAATAATTTCTGTTGACGGGTACACAGAAAGCCCTGACTTCGACATTATACAATTCATCCATGAAAAAACAACAAAACAACAAAAAATCACTTGTACCCCCTAAGTTGACTGAAAGAAATAAAAAAGAAGCAACAACAATGGACTGCCTATTATACACTTATCACCCATTGTGTTGGGGATGGGGAGACAAAGATGAGCAAGATCTTAGACCTTGAGGCACTCCTATCTAGAGAGAAGCATATTATTACAACAAATAAATTCTAAATCAGTGCTAAAACAGAGCTATAGAAAAAAAAATGCTGCAGGAGCAAAAAGGACAGAGGAACATGGAAGTAACATTCGTGTTGGGTCTTGACATGTAACTACAAGTCTAACAAAGAAAGCAGGGTACAGGGACATCTCAGCTAGAGGAAAGCACATATGCAAAATGGAAGGATGTGGAAGGGTCTGGTTTGGGGAAAATGATGGCAGGGATACATGGGGAGGAAGGAAGGCTGTTAACTGTCAGTTGCTTTTTAGTCATAACAAATTTAAGTAGTTTCTGAAAAAAACACTAATAACGATCAAAATTAGGGTATCGGTAAAGTTGGTCCATACTGAGACCTCTTCAGCTATCTATCATCTTAGATTTTCCAAAGGAAATAGAATAACTAGATTGAGAAATTTACATAGATCCTTTCCTTGCCTGAAAGGTAAGAATTTCTGCCTGCTCATTCATTAGTCTTGTTTTTATGCCCAGGGGTCATACTGTCAACCTTTGGCAATCTTTTACTGAACTATGAGGTCAAATTAAAGATTATAATAGCTGGTCTAATGATATCTAGTGTTTTAGGAATATCGTAAAGGATCAGCAGTTAAAATAAAACCTGGCACATTTCAACCATTCCTTGTGCTTGCTTCTGTTACACTAATGTGCTTTTTATTGTTTGACCATGAGGAATCGTCTGACTGTAAACACATGATTAATGGAAATTCAGAACAAAAGTTCACCTGCCTTTCAGTCTACACATAGATCAATTTTAGTTAGAGCATGTAGAACTAATAACACAAGCAAAAGAGAGAAAGCAAAGTTAGAGACAGGGACAGAAGGAAACAAGGAGGAAAGAATGTTTAGCTCAAGTACATGTAAAATGTGTGAGGAACTTTTTAATATTCAAGTACATAATCCATTTGCAGATGGCTGACCGAGGGTGTTTAGGACTATGTAAACTGTATTTCTTTCCTGTGTAACATAAACAATAGAAGGCAGACCACTGATCCTCTGTAAACATTAGTTAAAAATAATCCTGACCCTTCAGCATAAAGCTTATGCAATGTACATGTTTGGACGCTAATACTTTATTCAGTCTAAGACAAGTCAAAAAGGATTTTAAAAAGCCAAGTATAGAATTTAGAATATAGAATACCCCAGGTATAGTTGATAGTATTCTCTGTTCTGTGCTTTGGTAAATAAACATAGAATAAAATTTATCCCTTCTAACCTTACTTGGTAGAAATTCTCATAAAGCTTTGCAAAATTATTGGTTGGTTCCTTATTTTTTAGAAAAAAATAAAAGCTTTCACATTGAATTCTTAGCTATTTTCCTGACTACCTGAGAATGTGTCTATGAAATTTGGTGAGAAAAAGGAGGGCTGAAGTTTAGGACTAGAGGGTTAATAAGACGTGAGCATGATAAACAGCTAATTATGAATTTGGAGCCAAAGAGGTCACTTAGTAAATTTGTTCTAGTTGTAGACCTTCTCTAGGCTCCTAATTTCTACTGATGTCTCCACCCCATTCCCCCAAGCTCTATATTCTTGGCTGTGTCTGGAATCCTTGGTAAGACTCATAATTATAATCCATCTTCTGGAGAACAAAGAATGCTGAAGCCCAAGTCTCAATCAATTCTTTTGCTTGAAGTTGGCAATATTATAATCACTGAACTTTAGGAAAAGGAAAAAGAAAAAGAAACTGAGGCTGAGGGAGTTCAACAGACATGGCCCAAATGACATAGTGAAATTGAATGCACTCTACCCATGTAAAAACCACCCCCCATCATCACTACCACCGTACTCTCTTAAGCTTCTGAAACATCAGTCTGGTGCACCTCCTGGACTATGCCATATAGCCTCTCCTTCATTTCATGTTTTTCAGGCTGTGTATTGCTCCCTGGGAGTTATTGTGGGTCTAATTTACCTGTCAAATGTGAAATATTGATTATAATAAAGTCTTTTCTCTGACTCCAACTCTTTCTTTAATCACAAAGCTTACACTCTATTGGGAGAGGCAGCATTAAACAAATAATCTAACAAGTATGTAATTATAACTTGTAAGTGCAATGAAGGAAAAGTAAAGGATGCAATTATGAAGTGCAACATGGGACTTGCTTTAAGTTTGAGAAAGAAAGCAGTTATAGAAAAGCTTCTATGAAGAAATTATATTTGAGATCAGAATGATAAAGAGTTAGCAAGACAGGTTTCCTGGTAGAACAACATTCCAGACTGAAAGGACAGCACTCAGGTCTCCGGTGGAGAGGAATGACCAACAGGAAGGGTGACTGGTTTGAGACCAGAGAGCTGGCCTGGCACTGTGGGGGAGGGTGTTCTGGGATAAATAGGAACTGAGATTTTATTCAAAGAACTATGGGAGCCACTGAGGGACGTTACACAGGAGCATGGCCTGGCCAGATGTGCTTTTATAAGCTATCTCAGCATCATGGAACTCAGTTCTATTTGTCTGATTCTGACTGTCATAGAATTCAGGTTTAAAGGAAAAGTCAAGGAATGAGGAAAATTATCAGTGCAAATGCATTTTTCCTACTTATAAAGACAATTTAAAGCAGATACTCTTTGGATGGTCTTTATATAGTATCACAGAATTATTTGTAATCTCACAGGAAAACTCATTGCAGAACAAAAATAGCATATTTCCCAATCTTAGAAAAAAAGTAACAAAGTTTTTGTAAAAGTCATGAAACATGTGATAGGATATCTTAAAAACAGTAAAAATATCGGTAGCATTATTTTAATCACAGACAAAATTATTACAAAATTATGTGACAAATTTTGGTTTCTTACTTGCAGAATGAACTTGGAACCTTGATTTATGTTGGGAACTATATTTTTAAATCTGAATTTTAAATGATCCTTAGAATCCTCATTTGCAAAACAAGGCCAAAAGTGAATTTTCAAGGAACTAGCTTTTAAAACAAATCAGGAAATGACAATGTGTTTAGTATACAACATTATAAATTAATCATAAAGTAAAATCCTTACTAATATCTTGAAATGTGATTTTTCAAATCAGTAATGTTATTCTTATGAACCCAAATTATTCTTGTGGAACAATACATAAGTCAAATACTCCCCTTTTGATTTGCCTATCATTATGGAGGAAGGACAGATGTGAGAAATTAGAAAATATTTTTGGCTATGAAATTGGCAAACATCAGCTTCAGTAACACTAAGAAAAATAACTCTTAGAATGGCTCTACTCAAGGTAAAATGAAACAGAAGACTGGAAAAATACAGAGAAAATTGTGTATGAGTCTCACCCTCCATAGGACACTTATAGATTCTGTTCTCAGGTTAAGGTTTATCTAAGAATAAGTACATGGTTGATACACTTGGATTATGGTCTTGCTTACTATAAAAGTAGGTATTTTGGGGGAGGAGCCAAGATAGCGGTCTGTAGCCAGCTTTCTGTAGACGCTCCTGTCCAGAAGGAGAGTTAAAGGACAGAAATTTAGCGAGAAAGCCAA